>JAVTVY010014154.1:0-50334 GCA_036873755.1 Hanleya hanleyi | reverse complement strand
AGCCAGCCACCAGCCTATTACACCGTTTTTCACCAGCCTGAGCCCACAGTCATCCCAGGAAGTGAAGCTTCAAAAGTACCGTGTTCGCCTCATTGATGAGATGCAGCTGACCAGTATCACTCACTAACACCAATCAACACCTTACACGTATGTAATATAACTTATTTTTGAATAATATCTATGCTAGGAAATCCCCCCCCCCCCTTCTCGAAATTTTCCAGCTTAGGTCTTTAGGAGAACGTGTCACCGTGAAAAAAGACATCACAGTTATTTCCCTATATTATGGAAACTTTTAGCGGCCAATTTATAGGTAGGCATTTATATATTGGCAGAATTTTCTCGTGTAACTCAACCATCCTTCACATGGATCAGCTGTTTTTATGTCAACAAACACCTCTATTTTTAGTTTCATTCGCGCGATTGCATGGACGTCCACTGCCGGTTTAGCATTAGATCTGCTCTGTTACAAGTAGGTTCCCCTGCCTCACCCCTCCCCTCCCTTCCCTTCGCCGTCGTGATATAGCTGAGAAAATGTTGAAAGCGACGTTAAACCCTATTCACTCACTCCTTTGGACCATTTATCAATGCAAATTTCACGTATTTTTCTCAAACAGCTCATGACATATAACGCTCCAGTAATTCTCCACATATGCAGTCAGTCCTCCAGGATATTTTTCCAGCAACTTGACAAGGAGCACGGAATGGGACACCGTACATTTGTTCTACGTTACACATTCCCGCTACATCATGAAATATCCGTACACCATCACTATATATGCCTACGATCTTACTATTTATAGAGTTTGTAGCTCAAAATCACTCATGGACTTTAACAACAAGAATTACACCATGCCTCGCGCATGGCTCAGCTGAGATTACAGCGTAGTACTGCCAGCACCAACAACGAACTGGCAGACGACATGATCCAACAATTGACTAAACAGACAAGATCTCTCTTACCCGTACGTCTCAATTTATCTCAAACTGTTCACAATACATTCTAGAATAATATGATGCACGAATTGTGTCACAAAATGGCGCATAGGATGACAATTGGTACAATTCCCCGGATAATAGTGCCAACCAAACCACAGCCCCATCTATACGCTTTGATGCAAGGGAGACAACTCAGACTAGGCCAATTTCTCTTGTAGTATAAGGTATTCGCACATTTCTATCTTTTTTGCGTGTATAGGGTGGTGGTCATTTGTTTATGGATTTTACTCTGGGCTGTGAGATTGTAGAATACGATGGGAAAAGCTATGAAATGTTTTTTTAAGTACCGGGTAGGCTTGTATATAGATGCATATAGACCCATATACATTCATATACTGGGATATTAGCCCAATGTTTGTATAAATCCATACGGGGTGGACATGTTGGAGTCTAGGTGGAGCACTAGTGGCCCGATTGGGTAGAGTGAGGTGTCATGTTGTAGCTCTCGGGGGGAAAAAAATAAATAAATAAATAAATAATAATAATAAAAAAAAAAAAAATCGGCGAGTAGTAGACAAAGGGAAAATTGGGAAGTACTGACCATGCCCCAGAATACTTCATATGCATATCACGGCCTTAAGGCCTATGTAAGATGTAATCTACTTCACATTTGACCTTGCCCCTCCAAAGAAATAAGAAGTCGTGACCGATTCATTGTCAAAATCGGCTCTATTTTACAGGAGTATATACGATCAGGATGAGGCGACGTGACCGATCGAGATCTCCCTTGGCGCGTGAGAATGTGAGAGGCGAACACGGCTTTCCTGAGGATCCAGCTGTGCCTCCCGCTGACGCCTTGCCCGAAAACCACCCTGTGAGTGACATCTATCGGCGCCATTGGAGCACCATCCGACGATGTTTCCACCGTCATCGCCCTATTCAAGACTTGTATAATTTCCGGCTACAGGACCTCACGTATCTTCCTAACTATGCCGAGAACATTTTCAGAGACCAAGTGACAGCGTTCAAAGTGAATATGACATTCGGCTATATTCTACGGCACAAAGAGACGGACCAGTTACGGTATTTTTACCCGAGCAATAATACCTATGTGTTTGACAAGCCATTCACCATCATAAATCGTGCGTCACTGGAGCCCCTCATCGACCAACTGACTACGTTGGACCCATTGGAATGGGCCCGGTTGCAACGCCCCAATACCAAGTGGACTGTGGAAATGGTCACCAACGTGACATTTTTCGTGACCAAAATGAGAGATCATCCGATCGGTGCTCCTGTACTACTACCCGCTTGGCTGCTCAATCGAAAAGGACTGTATACATTAACCGGAGGAAAACATGGACCCTACAAAGACCAGAAATGTCTGTTCCGGTGTTTGGCCATTCATTTGAACGAATGTCATCCCCAGAATTGTGATAGTAGGGCCAATATCTATTGGAGACATTATTTAGAGGAACAAGACCTAGATCCGCGGCAGTTCCGGGGAGTCCCATTCAAGAATTTGGATGACGTGGAAACACTGTTCAACGTCAATATCTTTGTGTACCGTTTACTACGGGAAGAGAAGGAGGATGAGGAGGCGGGTCATGACACATTTGTGGCTGAATTGGTGCATCGGTCTTCAGAACGGTATGCTTCCACCATGAAAGTCAACATCTTCGACGACGGCGGGGTGAATCATTTTTCCCTGATCTATGATATGAGTCTGTACGCGCAATCCTACAGTTGTGCCCATGCCATCGGGTGTTTCATCGCTCCAGCCATCTTCACTCCCACGAAAAGATTTGTGATCACACTGTCAAACGAAAATTTCCTGGCGGTGTGTACCATAATACGCCCACCATCTTCGAGGAACTGGCCGATGAAGGTCTCATCATACCGGAAGAGCATCGTTATTTCCCCTACCGGGCATGTTACGATTTCGAGGCGATGTTGGAACCGATGGATGCGGCCTCAGCGAAAACACAGTGGACACAGCGCCATATTCCCCTGAGTGTCAGTATTTCCAGCAACGTACCTGGCTATGACGCTGCACCGGTCTGTTTCGTGTCCACCGGCGACGCCCATGACTTGAGTACCCGGATGATGGACTATTTAGAGGAAGTCAGTGCGGCCAGTACAGAACTATTGGTGTCCAAGTTCCAGGACGTACTGGACCAACTCGACGACCGGATTCCTACACTGGGTGTATCGTTCAGTGACGATGAAGAGTCCGAGTCAGAGTCCGAGAAGCCGGAGCCCATGCAACCGCAGGATGTCCCTTTACCTAAACCGTATGCGGAGAAATTGAAAATCCGCTTCCTGCAATACTTAGGCCAGTTACCGGTGCTCGGATTCAACTCGGGGCGATACGATCTCAACATGGTGAAGGAATTTCTCTACCCTTATTTGGCCCAGTCCGATACCATCAAGTCCGTCATCAAAAAGATCAACAACCACATGGCCCTCACCACCACATCACTCCATTTCCTGGATGTACGGAACTACTTAGCACCTAATTATAGCTACGATCAGTGGGTGAAGGCCTATGACTGTGCACAAACCAAAGGGAGGTTCCCTTACACCTACATATCGACGCTCGACCGCTTGGAGGAAACACAGTTGCCATCCCGGGACGCGTTCTATGACGATCTCAAGCAAGTGGAATGTCCGGAAGACACGTACCGGGAACTACAGCAGGTATGGAATGACCAACACATGCAGGCCTTGCGAGATTTCCTGGTGTGGTATAACAACTTAGATGTGGTCCCTTTCCTCGAAGCGGCCGAGAAAATGGTTCAACTCTTTCGTCGCGAGATGCACGTCGACATCTTCAAGGAGTGTTTGAGTTTACCGGGTCTCGCGCTTCGCCATCTCTTCCAAGAGTGTCCTACCTACTTCTCACTGATACAACAAAAAGATGAGGACATGTACGATTGTTTAAAACAGAACATCGTCGGCGGACCTAGCCTTATTTTTCACCGCTACCATGAGAAGGATGTCACTACTCTTCCCGGTGGGAAACCCTGTGCCAAAATCATTGGATTTGACGCTAATGCCCTGTACCTGTGGTCTCTCGCCCAACCCATGCCCAGCGGGCATTATACGCGCTGGTGGGCAGACGGTCAACATTTCACACCTCAACGTACGCCGTACAAACATCTCGCCGACCAGTGGTTGGATTGGGAAGCCGATCGACGGGGAATTTATATACGCCATCAGACCAACGCCACAGAGAAGCGCATAGGAGATCGTCGACTCCCCGTCGATGGGTTTGCCCTTGTACGAGGAACACCGACCGTATTTCAATTTTATGGGTGTTATTGGCACGGCCACCAATGTCCTTTCAGCGCTGGACGCTTCAACGAACGACGTGGGAAATCAGCAGAAGAATTACGAGCAGAAGTGGTGGAGAATGGAGATTACGTCAAAGAGTTGGGGTACGATCTGATCGAACTGTGGGAGTGTGAATTTCACACCATGTGCCAGACCCTCCCACACTTACGCGACTTCCTTAAGGCGCGCGAGTACCCGTTGAGTCGCCGACCACTCTTGACCCTGCCACAGCTTTTCGACGCCGTTCGTTCCGGGACCCTGTATGGATTTGTGGAATGCGACCTGCATGTTCCCGACCATCTCAAGCCCCTCTTCGCCCAGTGCCCGCCTATCTTCAAGAACACGCTGGTGGGTCGGGCTGACATTGGAGAGACCATGGGCGCCTATGCTGAGGAACATGACGTATTGAAACAACCTCGTCGAATGTTGATTGGGAGTATGTGGGCAGAGAAAATCGTGCTGGGTACCCCTCTGCTACAGTGGTACATGAGCCATGGCCTCGAAGTGACGCGCGTGTACCAAATCCTTCAGTACGTACCCAATGCCTGTTTCTCGCGGAATGCCGACATCGTGACGTCTGCCCGTCGTCAAGGGGATCAAGATCCTAGTCAGGCCATTATCGGTGAATCTTGGAAATTGACAGGCAATGGTTACTATGGAAAAACGGTCACCAACCAAGACAAGCCCGTCAACGTCAATATCTGTACAACCAAACAAGCCCGCAAAAAGATCAACTCGCCTCTGTTTCGGTCCGTCGACGTCATCGATGATGATACCTATGAAATCTCTTCAGCCAAAAGGGTCATTCGTTACAACCTGCCCCTTCAAATTGGATGTATGGTATACCAGGTGGCCAAACTGAGGATGCTCCAGTTCCTCTATGATTTCATGGGTGTGTATTTCGACCCATCCGATTGGCAACTCATGGAAATGGACACGGACTCTGCCTACATGGCCGTCTCTAATGCGGATTGGGAGTCCCTGGTGAAACCTGAGTTACGCGCACAGTATGAGGTGGAACGGGACCAGTGGCTACCTCGACGTGGCCATTACCAGTACGACAAGCGGACGCCGGGCCTGTTTAAGCTGGAGTGGAGCGGAGATGCCATGATCGCCCTGTCGTCCAAGACCTACTTCTGTTACGGTGGAGATGGAAACAATAAGTTCAGTTGCAAAGGAGTCAACCGGCGTGACCCCGCCATCGACAAAGCCTTATACCTGGACGTACTCCAAAGCCAGACCAGTGCGAGTGGCACTAACCGAGGATTCCGGGTCGTCGACCACCAGATGCGAACCTACATCCAGAAACGAGATGCCTTCACATTTTTCTACCCGAAACGTAAAGTGCTTCCCGATGGCATCAGTACCACTTACCTGGACTTGTGAACATATATTATACCCGGACTTTTCTAATGGACATACATATTTGGACTCTAAATAACTCTCTATATATACATTACACCATGAACTTGTTTGTCATTCTTTTGAATAAGTACTCGATATACGTCAGTGCGATGACTCGGTTGAACTGTTATATACTTCACTTTTTATTTCTCTCTCTCTCTCTCTATACATACGTTCACCTCAATTCTTGTTTGCAACGTTCTTATATACTTGTACATACATTCTTGTTCACTTGTTCACCTTAATAAATATTCGAACTTCACTTGGGTTTTCATGCAGTTTTTTATTGAACATCACCGCCACCACCGAAACATTCGTACTAACCATGTTCCGAGCAGGTTATATCATGGTCTTAACACCTCTGTTGGGTTTCTGGGTATTGATGGGTCACATCCCGAGCACTGAAAGAGACGTCCTTAGACGTCCGGATGTTCAACCTCCGGGACTTTTTCACCGGCCTGGCCCGTCCTGGCCGCAGCGCGCGGGGGTTCTCCGGAAGTGCGCGTCATCACCGGCAGTGCGCACGCGCGGATCAAAAGGTCAAAGGTCACCTCCAAGATCAAACGGTCTCCCTTTCGGCAAGGTTCGGAGAATACAAAGAACTTATAATCATAATCTATACGTGTTGGACGAGTCTCTTCACTCACCGTATACACGCACCTCAATGAAATGCCCGCTCCAAACCTAGACCAAATACACGTACTTGGTCTGTGGGCTGATCTCATTGGCTCTCTATTTTTACTATAGTGCTCTTGCATTCTAACCTTGATGGGTGACATTTTGGCCCCATCCTACACCACTGATTTCAGTTTGACTGAATCTTCAGATGCATTATGAATAAAACACACAAGACAGGGTTTTTTGGTGAGATCTCATTTTGTTTTTTATTCAGTGAACAACAACAACGTGAGAACAACCACGTGAAAACTCAAGCCCAGAACAAGGGGCTTGTACATTGAAAGAATTCAAGCCCAGAACAGGGGGGCTTGTACATTGGAAGAACTGAAGCCCAGAACAGGGGGCTTGTAAACTTAAGCCCAGAACAGCGGGCGTGTGTACATTGAAAGAACTTAAGCCCAGAACGGGGCTTGTACATTGAAATGATGGGCGGCCCAGTCATAGACGAGTACATCTCGGTCCTCGGCCTTGGGGTACTTCACATTTTAGTAGTATAAAAAGCGCAAGTCCTATTGACTTTGCCCCTCCAAAGAAATGAGAAGTCGTGACCGATTCATTGTCAAAATCGGCTCTATTTTACAGGAGTATATACGATCAGGATGAGGCGACGTGACCGATCGAGATCTCCCTTGGCGCGTGAGAATGTGAGAGGCGAACACGACTTTCCTGAGGATCCAGCTGTGCCCCCCGCTGACGCCTTGCCCGAAAACCACCCTGTGAGTGACATCTATCGGCGCCATTGGAGCACCATCCGACGATGTTTCCACCGTCATCGCCCTATTCAAGACTTGTATAATTTCCGGCTACAGGACCTCGCGTATCTTCCTAACTATGCCGAGAACATTTTCAGAGACCAAGTGACAGCGTTCAAAGTGAATATGACATTCGGCTATATTCTACGGCACAAAGAGACGGACCAGTTACGGTATTTTTATCCGAGCAATAATACCTATGTGTTTGACAAGCCATTCACCATCATCAATCGTGCGTCACTGGAGCCCCCTCATCGACCAACTGACTACGTTGGACCCATTGGAATGGGCCCGGTTGCAACGCCCCAATACCAAGTGGACTGTGGAAATGGTCACCAACGTGACATTTTTCGTGACCAAAATGAGAGATCATCCGATCGGTGCTCCTGTACTACTACCCGCTTGGCTGCTCAATCGAAAAGGACTGTATACATTAACCGGAGGAAAACATGGACCCTACAAAGACCAGAAATGTCTGTTCCGGTGTTTGGCCATTCATTTGGACGAATGTCATCCCCAGAATTGTGATAGTAGGGCCAACATCTATTGGAGACATTATTTAGAGGAACAAGACCTAGATCCGCGGCAGTTCCGGGGAGTCCCATTCAAGAATTTGGATGACGTGGAAACACTGTTCAACGTCAATATCTTTGTGTACCGTTTACTACGGGAAGAGAAGGAGGATGAGGAGGCGGGTCATGACACATTTGTGGCTGAATTGGTGCATCGGTCTTCAGAACGGTATGCTTCCACTATGAAAGTCAACATCTTCGACGACGGCGGGGTGAATCATTTTTCCCTGATCTATGATATGAGTCTGTACGCGCAATCCTACAGTTGTGCCCAATGCCATCGGGTGTTTCATCGCTCCAGCCATCTTCACTCCCACGAAAAGATTTGTGATCACACTGTCAAACGAAAATTTCCTGGCGGTGTGTACCATAATACGCCCACCATCTTCGAGGAACTGGCCGATGAAGGTCTCATCATACCGGAAGAGCATCGTTATTTCCCCTACCGGGCATGTTACGATTTCGAGGCGATGTTGGAACCGATGGATGCGGCCTCAGCGAAAACACAGTGGACACAGCGCCATATTCCCCTGAGTGTCAGTATTTCCAGCAACGTACCTGGCTATGACGCTGCACCGGTCTGTTTCGTGTCCACCGGCGACGCCCATGACTTGAGTACCCGGATGATGGACTATTTAGAGGAAGTCAGTGCGGCCAGTACAGAACTATTGGTGTCCAAGTTCCAGGACGTACTGGACCAACTCGACGACCGGATTCCTACACTGGGTGTATCGTTCAGTGACGATGAAGAGTCCGAGTCAGAGTCCGAGAAGCCGGAGCCCATGCAACCGCAGGATGTCCCTTTACCTAAACCGTATGCGGAGAAATTGAAAATCCGCTTCCTGCAATACTTAGGCCAGTTACCGGTGCTCGGATTCAACTCGGGGCGATACGATCTCAACATGGTGAAGGAATTTCTATACCCTTACTTGGCCCAGTCCGATACCATCAAGTCCGTCATCAAAAAGATCAACAACCACATGGCCCTCACCACCACATCACTCCATTTCCTGATGTACGGAACTACTTAGCACCTAATTATAGCTACGATCAGTGGGTGAAGGCCTATGACTGTGCACAAACCAAAGGGAGGTTCCCTACACCTCAGACATATCGACGCTCGACCGCTTGAGGAAACACAGTTGCCATCCCGACGCGTTCTATGACGATCTCAAAGCAAAGTGGAATGTCCGGAAGACACGTACCGGGAACTAGCAGCAGGTATGGAATGATCTCCGTAAATACATGCAGACCTTGCGAGATTTCCTGGTGTGGTATAACAACTTAGATGTGGTCCCTTTCCTCGAAGCGGCCGAGAAAATGGTTCAACTTCTTTCGTCGCGAGATGCACGTCGACATCTTCAAGGAGTGTTTGAGTTTACCGGGTCTCGCGCTTCGCCATCTCTTCCAAGAGTGTCCTACCTACTTCTCACTGATACAACAAAAAGATGAGGACATGTACGATTGTTTAAAACAGAACATCGTCGGCGGACCTAGCCTTATTTTTCACCGCTACCATGAGAAGGATGTCACTACTCTTCCCGGTGGGAAACCATGTGCCAAAATCATTGGATTTGACGCTAATGCCCTGTACCTGTGGTCTCTCGCCCAACCCATGCCCAGCGGGCATTATACGCGCTGGTGGGCAGACGGTCAACATTTCACACCTCAACGTACGCCGTACAAACATCTCGCTGACCAGTGGTTGGATTGGGAAGCCGATCGACGGGGAATTTATATACGCCATCAGACCAACGCCACAGAGAAGCGCATAGGAGATCGTCGACTCCCCGTCGATGGGTTTGCCCTTGTACAAGGAACACCGACCGTATTTCAATTTTATGGGTGTTATTGGCACGGCCACCAATGTCCTTTCAGCGCTGGACGCTTCAACGAACGACGTGGGAAATCAGCAGAAGAATTACGAGCAGAAGTGGTGGAGAATGGAGATTACGTCAAAGAGTTGGGGGACGATCTGATCGAACTATGGGAGTGTGAATTTCACACCATGTGCCAGACCCTCCCACACTTACGCGATTTCCTTAAAGCGCGCGAGTACCCGTTGAGTCGCCGACCACTCTTGACCCTGCCACAGCTTTTCGACGCCGTTCGTTCCGGGACCCTGTATGGATTTGTGGAATGCGACCTGCATGTTCCCGACCATCTCAAGCCCCTCTTCGCCCAGTGCCCGCCTATCTTCAAGAACACGCTGGTGGGTCGGGCTGACATTGGAGAGACCATGGGCGCCTATGCTGAGGAACATGACGTATTGAAACAACCTCGTCGAATGTTGATTGGGAGTATGTGGGCAGAGAAAATCTTGCTGGGTACCCTCTGCTACAGTGGTACATGAGCCATGGCCTCGAAGTGACGCGCGTGTACCAAATCCTTCAGTACGTACCCAATGCCTGTTTCGCGCGGAATGCCGACATCGTGACGTCTGCCCGTCGTCAAGGGGATCAAGATCCTAGTCAGGCCATTATCGGTGAATCTTGGAAATTGACAGGCAATGGTTACTATGGAAAAACGGTCACCAACCAAGACAAGCCCGTCAACGTCAATATCTGTACAACCAAACAAGCCCGCAAAAAGATCAACTCGCCTCTGTTTCGGTCCGTCGACGTCATCGATGATGATACCTATGAAATCTCTTCAGCCAAAAGGGTCATTCGTTACAACCTGCCCCTCCAAATTGAATGTATGGTATACCAGGTGGCCAAACTGAGGATGCTCCAGTTCCTCTATGATTTCATGGGTGTGTATTTCGACCCATCCGATTGGCAACTCATGGAAATGGACACGGACTCTGCCTACATGGCCGTCTCTAATGCGGATTGGGAGTCCCTGGTGAAACCGGAGTTACGCGCACAGTATGAGGTGGAACGGGACCAGTGGCTACCTCGACGTGACCATTACCAGTACGACAAGCGGACGCCGGGCCTGCTTAAGCTGGAGTGGAGTGGCGATGCCATGATCGCCCTGTCGTCCAAGACCTACTTCTGTTACGGTGGAGATGGAAACAATAAGTTCAGTTGCAAAGGGGTGAACCGGCGTGACCCCAACATCGACAAAGCCTTGTACCTGGACGTGCTCCAAAGCCAGACCAGTGCGAGTGGCACTAACCGAGGATTCCGGGTCGTCGACCACCAGATGCGAACCTACATCCAGAAACGAGATGCCTTCACATTTTTCTACCCGAAACGGAAAGTGTTGGCCGATGGCATCAGTACCACTTACTTGGACTTGTGAACATATCTTATACCCGGACTTTTCTAATGGACATACATATTTGGACTCTAAATAACTCTCTATATATACATTACACCATGAACTTGTTTGTCATTCTTTTGAATAAGTACTCGATATACGTCAGTGCGAGGACTCGGTTGAACTGTTATATACTTCACTGTGATCTCTCTCTCTCTATACATACGTTCACCTTAATTCTTGTTTGCAACGTTCTTATATACTTGTACATACATTCTTAAAATGTTCACCTTAATAAATATTCGAACTTCACTTGGGTTTTCATGCAGTTTTTTTATTGAACACCACCACCACCACCGAATCATTCGTACTAACTATGCGCCGAGCAGGTTATATCATGGTCTTAACACCTCTGTTGGGTTGCTGGGTATTGATGGGTCACATCCCGAGCACTGAAAGAGACGTCCTTAGACGTCCGGATGTTCAACCTCCGGGACCTTTTCACCGGCCTGGCCCGCCCCAGCACGCAGCGCGCGCGCGCGCGCGGGGGTTCTCCGGAAGTGCGCGTCATCACCGGCAGTGCGCACGCGCGGATCAAAAGGTCAAAGGTCACCTGTCAAACGGTCTCCCTTTCGGCAAGGTTCGGAGAATACATAGAACTTATAGTCATAATCTATACGTGTTGGACGAGTCTCTTCACTCACCGTATACACACACCTCAATGAAATGCCCGCTCCAAACCTAGACCAAATACACGTACTTGGTCTGTGGGCTGATTTCATTGGCTCTCTATTTTTTACTATAGTGCGCTTGCATTCTAACCTTGATGGGTTATATTTTGGCCCCATCCTACACCACTGATTTCAGTTTGACTGAATCTCCAGATGCATTATGAATAAAACACACAAGACAGGGTTTTTTTTTTTTGGTGAGATCTCATTTTTTATTCAGTGAACAACAACAACGTGAGAACAACCACGTGAAAACTGAAGCCCAGAACAAGGGGCTTGCTAGAATTCAAGCCCAGAACAGCGGGCGTATGTACACTGAAAGAATTCAAGCCCAGAACGGGACTTGTACATTGAAATGATGGGCGGCCCAGTCATAGACGAGTACATCTCGGTCCTCGGCCTTGGGGTACTCGTCAAACATGTGGACGATGGTAGATAAGGGTCTTCCCCGGCATCGATGGTACAGGTAAAACAAGCAATATTGTCCGCACACGCTACTGTCCGGGCTTTGCAACGTTTTAGTATTCCAACACCACGTCTCTGTGCCTTGATCCATGAAGTCTGTTAAATCGGGATGGAGGGGTGGCAGGCCGTACGGGTCAAAGTATTCGCCCTGCTCTTCTGTCAAGTACACGGCCACCCAGTGTTCACCGGGCCGATCCATCGGGTCTGTATTCAGGACGTAAGCAGCCGGATACACACGGTCTAATGGGAACACGTCTCGGGCGAACACTCCTTGAAAGACCCTACGTGTTCCTGGGTCAGTCTCCAGCACCGTGGTTATCTGGTCTGTATCCATGTTAGGTGGCGAAGTCACACAGCACGTTACGGCTTTTATCGATTTGAATGATGTTGTCAAACTCAGCGTAGCAGATCACATTGATGGTTTTCGGTAAAGGTGTCCTGAAATGCAGTTCCAAGCGTAAGTTGCCTTTCTTGACGAGACTCAGTTGATGATCGTTGTCTAAGGTGGGAGTCAGATCGAAACAGAACAATGTGTATCCTTTGCCGAAATCGTCTCGACTGATCATATTTCCCTCGTCTTGGTTGATTTGGCCGGTTGCTGTGAAGAGGTTCAGATAGCTCCGGATGTAATTGTCCGTTCCAAAGTTAGGTTGTAAGGGGCGTGCCGGTACCTGTTGACCATCCACATGCAGGGCCACGAAATTGATGTTGAACGCTTTTAGGTTGAACGGATTCCTCGAGAGAGTCCCATTATAACTCACGTTCTCCACACAAGCTAGGGTTAAACGCTTGGGCAAATCCCCCAGGAACAGGTTTTCTTGATTGACAATCATATTGCCTTTAGGAACGGAAAAGACCTTGGTCTGTACTCGTCGAATGGGGTACTGGGCTGGTTTTTTCTCTAAGGCTCTGATGTGCCCCAACTGTACACCTGGGCTGGGTTTCACTTTGCGTACAAACAGACTTGCCTCTTGGATGACAAAGTTATACTCGAGGTCCTCATTCGGGGCCATCAAGCCAAACGCAGGCGTTGCGCGCACTAGTCGTATTTTGACAGGTACTCCATTCAAGAGGTATCGGTCCGCATGCAGACGTCCCATCATATCGACCGATTGACTCTCTGCTGTGAAATCCACTCTCTCCGTATAGCCGGCATTATCAGGACTCGCTTCCATGTTGCCTGGGGTATCTCGGTAGAACAACGGGGCTGTCAAATACGACTTTTTAGCGTCACGCCCGTAGGATAACAGTGTTTCGATGTAGGCTCGGTACGGGTACGTGTTCGTCGAGGCGCTCACCAGTTTATCACTCAGGGCTATATCCACTTGCTGGAATAGCGAATGAAGCCAGAGATTCACTGGACCCACGGGTGCCTCTGCTTTCAGGACTGTCCCATCTTTATTGGTGATTTTAGCTTTCACATATAGGTACGTATGGGCTAAATCCAGGTAGGTCGTATCTGCGTTGGTGATGGTGAATTCAATGGGGCCTGTGGCTGTAATGCTGGAAAGGGGCAGATGTTCCACCCATTGACCCTCTTCGGCACTGGTCTGAGTAGCTGGGACGGTCCATAAATCAAATTCACTGTTGGTAGAAGGACACGACTCGGCATGGATGAAAGCCATCTTTAAGAAAAGATATCCTTGGTCTTCTTCGATGTGCGTCGCCGCTGGGTCGGTCGTAGACTGGTGCGTGGTCTCGGTGGGGCAGCTCTTTTATTCCCTACGGTGCGTTGTGCTTTGGCCACCAAGACGCCTCCCGCTTCTTTGGCCCGCCGTTTCAAGGATTCTTTGGGTGCCGTACCCCCTAAGACATCACCGGCCACTTGCAGTCCACTGCGCACCGCTAGTTTGCCGATCGCTTTGACCCCACGCGTCACCAAGCGCAGAAACGTTTTGACGATGCTCCCGAGTATGTTCCCCAGTCCATGTCCTCGTTGCATGCGTGTACCCGCAAAGACAGGAAAGTTACCCCCGGCCTGTTTGGTGTAATGATCGACGTAACTGGCTGTATGGCATTGATAAGGCACCTTCATTATGCAAAGTGAACCGCTCGGACTTGACGGAAATGAAGCGTTAGCACCACTTTTCCTCGTTCGAATGCCACCGGTCGTCCCGTGTCGTCTCTTATATCGATGACGATGGAGCTAATATCGGTCTGACTGACCGGTAGATACACGATATGCCTGAAACTGTGGGTGACTTGAGCTCCATACGTGCCTTTCACCGGGCAGACGCGCAGTAGAGGTACGTTGCTGTCGCCGACAATGTGTGCATCGACCACGTCCGAGTAGACGTACAGGCCATACATACCACCACGCATGTCCATCGGGATGTGGCCTATCTCGCCGGTGGGGCCAGCGTACCCCTGGTAATTGAAACCCAGCATTTGCTGTAGGGTAGCACTGAGTTCGACACTCACGTTGGGGCTGAGCGTGAGATTGGCCTTGTCGTTGTGTGCGTTGTAATCGAAGTCCACATGATTTTTGAAGGGGAAAGATTTGATGGGTTTTGAAGTATTCGTGACGTCTCCTAGAGACTTATAATGCATCAGACTTCTCAGCCCACCCATGAACTCCTTGCAGGTATCATATTGACCTTCGGGTAGTTTGAGTCGAGTTTCTTGTCCTTCGTAGGTCACCTCGTACCATACTTCATTGGCTCGCACGTTGTACCACGAGTAAGGGTATTGGATATCCACGAGTCCACATTCCCAGCGTCCAGGTAAATGCAACGGTTGCGGTAACTGGGTCACGTACTTGGTCAAGGTGTTGTCAGGAATCACATCAGCCGAGCTGTTACTGGGTAGGGTGAGGTAAAACATGATGACTGAGCTGTCCTGCTGCTGCTGTTGGTTTTAATACTTCTCCCAGCTATTGGGCGCTAATCGTCGTGATGGTCGCGGTGACTTAGCTCTTGGTGGTTGCAGGGGGTGGCGTGGTAAAAGGGGTGAAAACGTAGGTGCCCGCCGTGGTGGTGATTTGGGTGGTGACTCCGGTTCCCAAGGTTCTGGTGGTGTACTCACATTCTGCATAAAGGCCCAGCGCTCGGGGCTCCCCACCAATTCCTGTGGTACATGCATGTCTTTCAAGCCTTGAGCGAAGACCTCCCATCCTCGGGGATTCGTGTGCGTCCTGCGTTGACGCATCAGGTCATTCACTAAATCCGTCATGTGGGTCCCGGGGACCACCTGATTCTGTACCAGGAGTTCGCCTTTATCAGTCCAAGTCATGTTAGCATTCTGTTTCATCCGTTGTAATACCAGGCCAGCTTGTTTCTTGAACGAGGCAGGTACACTCTTCAGGACTTCGTCTTCCACCCACTGTGGAGCTGTGGAAGGTACCCCACCCGGCTGTTGGAACGGTGCTGAGGTCGGCGGTGTGTCACGTGGTGATGGTGGTGGTGGTGGAGCAGAGAGGGTTTTGTATTGGTCCATGAACGTCATGTACCGCTGAAGCGTCTCATTGTACCGTTGTACTTTCTCACTATCGCTTAACCCCGGTCTCTGTAAGATCTGTTGCATCTCTCCATCGAGGGTGTTTATCGTCTTCACCGTAGAAGGGACAGGGTAGGGCGATTGGAGGTTTTGAAGGAGCCGAGGTTCGACGAGGACCATTTTTTTCGTGTGGTTCATTGTCGGCCGAAGAGTCCACCCAATACTGGACCCAACACGGAAGCGGCCAACGGTGCTGAGATGGCCCCGAGAAATCCACCTTTCTGTAACACCTTTTTCTTTTGTGTTTGAGACACTCGCTTCTGGACTAAGGTTCGGAGACCTGTCTTATGCTTGGTCAACTTGGTCTTCTGAGCCGGAGTCAGTGGTACGTTGCCTTTTAAGATATTTAGTCCAATCTCGCACAGACAGCACACGAGAGCAGGGTCCGCACCGCGTACAATGGTTCGGACTAACTCGGGTGGGGCCGTCTTCAATACACGGAGCGTGGGAGCGTGCTTCCGTACTCGCGCAGACATCCTGTACAACTAATGCTAGAACCCACAACTCTTTTTATCTACTTCAGAGAACAGAGACGAAAATCAACCCTGCTGTGGTATTCATTCTTTTTTATTATCCCCATCATCAAAACACACACACCCCAGCTGGGGGAGCCACTGTAGGTGTGTTTACATTATTTTTGCATGTACACGTGGTGAGTCTCTCCGGGAAAGATGCCGGTCCGTAGTCGAAGGTGGTCGGGGGTGGTTTGCTTCAGGTCGAAGAGCATATACCCGTGCTGAGGGGTTGTGGCATCTTTAAAGGCTTCCAATGCAAACGGTGTGCGGCCGGGATACATCTGTCTCGCCAGGTGCAGCAGTTGAGTGGTATCTCTCGGGTTTTTGAAGACCACCATGTAGTGGGCATTTAAGCTGATGTTCCGATGTTCTTTGTTTTTACTGAACAGATTCTGCACAATGTAGATGATGCTGAGCCGTCGATGATGGCTGCCTTTGGTAAAGAGTTGGGTGACCCGCGCATCCGTCTCCGCCATGAGATCATCCAGAACCACCAAGGTGTCGGGTTCCAAATCGGCCAGGTTGGGTAGGCCTTCCACGAACGTGATGTGGGGCATTGCTGCATACGCTTCCTGCCATTCTCCGTAACACCACACGACTCTGGCAATGGGTGGAGTGATCATGCTGTCGGCGTGTTCGAGGAGCTTCCTGACGAAGTGCGTTTTGCCGGAGCCCGTCGGTCCTGCGATGACGCAGGTGAAGGGATGCTGCCACCGAGGGTCCATGGTTGGAGGTGTATCCGCTGTCGTGGTAACCCGCTCTTGTAAATTTGGTACGAGTGAACTGGAGTGGTGGTGGGCACAACGTCGGTTGTCGTTGTCTGTTCACGTTCAGGGATGATGATGGTGGTGATGGGTACAACGTGGGTCGTCGTCGTTGTCGGTTCACTGTGAGGGATGAAATCCGGTGGGTCTTCAGACGTAGTGGATGTACTTGGTGTAAGTGTGGAGCTTACACTCGTTGTGGCTTGTACACGGGGTGTGGCGGTGGTAGTGACTGGGCTGGATACGACTGGTGCTCTCTGTAGACCGGTTTCACTGATGGCTGGTGTTCTCAGTTGGTTAAGTAACGTGCTGACATAGGCTACGTCGTAAAACACACCTCCGTACAACACACTCAGCAGGGTTAGCACTAGTAAACCAAAGCCTACTTGCACTTTGCGCGGTTTGGAAGACGCTGTGTTCAGAGACGGTTGCACCGTGTTCATGGTTGGACGTGGAATGAAGGAGGACGGTAGTGGTGTCTGGTTTTATAGCCGTTTCACCTGGTTGGCAGCGACCCAGGAATTGAAGGAACTGGGCCAGCCTTGCCATTTCACGAAATGAAACAGTTTGCTACGTCGACGTTCCGTTTTCAAAATCTGCTCCACCGTGTAGTAGTCTTGCTGTGATTTTACGACAGGCTGTAATTCCGGCTCGTAAAACGTGCCTAGCAGCGGTTCCCCATGAAGATCTTTCAGTTCGTAGACTCGCCGCTGTCGGGGTAGGCGCCGTTTAATCAGGAAGTGCTCATCGCTCCAGTTGGGCAAGTAACTTTTCTCGAACTTGCCCTTGACTTTACTGATCCGTACAGGGTCCCCGACCTTGAACATCTCCTTCGTCGTTCGCTGCGATGGCCTGGGGTACAAGACACGCCGGACTTGGGCTTCATTGCGTTGGGTCACGATAGGCTCGATTGTAACCCCTCACCAGTTTCGGGAGAACATCGATGTACCGCCTTGTATTCTTATAGGTGAAATATTTATACATGCGACCTTTAAATGTCCTGTTGAACCTTTCCACCACGGATGCCTTGGTCTCGTTGTACGTATGGAAGAAAAACACCTTCTGGGCTTTCAGAAAGGCTTGGAACGGTCTGTTGAGGAATTCCGTGCCTTCGTCGGTTTGCAAATACAAAGGTTTGCGCCCGGTCTTGAAGATGTCTTTGAACGCCGCTATGAGATTCGCCCCCGTTTTCGTCCGGATGGGTACCACCCACGCATACTTGGATAGGATATCGATGTACGTCAAGATATATCGATTCCCATCGTTGTGTTTGGCAAAGGCGCTCATATCCACCAAATCCGCTTGCCACTGGGCATCTATTCCTCCCACGATGACCCGGTTCCGTAGAAAATGGCGACGGACAGCTCGATGTAAGGTATAGGTGTCTTGTTTTCTTAACCAATCTCGGACTTGAGCACGTTGTATCCCCTGGGGTTTGGCCGCTCGATAGAGAGCCGGCAATGCACTATAGGCCGCCGGACTGTCGGGACTGTAGCATAAGTTATCCAACACCTTCTCCCAGCGCTTCATGGTGACACAATGATGATGGACCCGGAGAGTATGGTTTATTTATAACAAGTTTCTACCACCGTTGTGTTGGTTGACTCAGTTCAGCCGGGTAATCAATGGCATCGTCGTCGTCGGGTTCATGTAGTTGTTGTTCATGGGGTTCGGCCAGCGCGTCCTCCATAGCACGAGCCCACTCCAACTCGTCTGATTATCGCTGGTCCGGTGTAAACAGCTGGTCCACAATAGGCACTACTTTCTCCAAGGCTGACCACAGATGGGGATCTAGGGTGAAGCTTCGCGTAGCATCTTGGTAGCGGCCCAGGCGTGCGAAGAAAGGCCCACGGTATACGTAGATGGCATTGTCTATGTGGATGAGGTGTCCGTCGAGCTCATCGCTCAACACCCGTTTAAATTTGGTCCAGTCGTCACGCTGTAGCGTCACCGTATTCGATACGGTCTCAGCGGGCGCCCAGCAAATAGCTCCACAGTCTTCCACCAGGGTGACTTTATCTTCATAGACGTGTAACCCCACCTGGGGTGTAAGGGGCAAGATGGCTCGTAGGACGGATGACATGCTTGCTCCAATGTCGAACGGTGAATGACACACACTCTGTCTGACACTCGTATTTATAGTGTCAATACCACAGCGCCAGGGTCAATAGGGCACAGACTAGTATGAGGCCAACCAGCCGGTGCTGGTTCCGGCGTGAGCGCTCGTGGTCCATAGCCCGAGCATCAAGGATGGCTGTCATAGTCCAGTAGTGGTGAGTGAAGGCACGCCTCTCCATCGAGTGCACTCTGTGGAGGACCGCTTCTGTGAACTCGTTCAGGATCTGGCGTCATCCCTCGTTGTCGTCGCCATCTGCAAACATGGACCGGACCACTGCTCGGTAACCCGTGAATGAATTCACCACGGTGGCATACTGTAAAATGCGAGTCGCATGGGGCTGGATCTCCGCCATGGCTCTGCAACCGTAGAAATGAAGGTGTAGGATCCAGAGGGACGTGTTTTATAGACCAGGTCACACATGCGCGCCTAGCTCTACGGGTGTAGTCCGTGATACGCAGTATTCTGATGGGTTATGTGGCTCCTATAGAGATAGTACTTCATCGACCATGGGGATTACTTTTTCCAAGGCTGTCCATAGATCAGGGTCCAGAGTAAAACCACCTTGCTTGAGACAGAGGAGTCGAGCAAAATAGGGACCGCGGAAAATGTAGACGTCGTCACACAGGTGAATGCTATCACCGTCGAGGTCACCCAATAACACGCGTTTCAAGGTAGTCCAGCCTTCTGGCGATAAAGATACACGCGCTGGTTCAGACGTGCGCCAACACCTACTGTCGTCATCGATGAGCTTCACACGTTTGGGATACAACAATAGGGTGCAGTCCGGTGTAAGAGTGCGGGTCTCCCTCACACGCTCGTCTTCAGGCAAGACTTCAACCGGAGGTACTGCTGGGTCCCAGGGAAAATCTTCTCCACGTCTCATGCTTTCGTCTAATACAAGCGGGTAGGCAAGCAGGCTGGCTGGCAGGCAGGCTGGTCGGTGAATCAGGCAGGCAGGCAGGCAGGCAGGCAGGCTGGTCAGGTCAGGTCAGTCAGAGTGCTCCGCAGGGTAGTGCAATGAATACACCCCACCCCTAAAAATCGCCTGCTTTTATACGTTTTTCTACAATCCGCCATCTTAAACCCACCACCACCTCCATCCCACCACCACCAACCACAGTCGCCATCTTAAACCCACCACCACCTCCATCCTACCACCACCACCAACCACAGCCGCCATCTTAAACCCACCACCACCTCCATCCCACCACCACCAACCACAGCCGCCATCTTAAACCCACCACCACCTCCATCCCACCACCACCAACCACAGCCGCCATCTTAAACCCACCACCACCTCCATCCCACCACCACCACCAACCACAGCCGCCATCTTAAACCCACCACCACCTCCATCCCACCACCACCAACCACAGCCGCCACAACACCTATAGATTATGTTTATTACTAGGACGTCAGAACTGTACAACCCAGAACAAGTCTAGACATGCCTTGATCACGTGATCGTCATGGGGAAACCCCCACTGGGGAATCCCCCGACCCTCCACACTTCCGCCACAAATCTGCGCAGAAACACCTGCGCACTCGTCAAAATGTGCGCTGTAATGCGGTTATACTACTACTAGCGCTCTTGCACCGTTTTCTGGGCACTGATTGGCTACATTTGGCCCCATCCTAGGCACCTGGTTGGTTACTTTCCCAGCCAACTCATTGACTGGCCTATACCAGATTGGTTAAAATTATAATCCCACATGTCTGTTCAAGCATTGGGACTTGACGGTCACTTGTTTATGCTCGTAACCTATTTTACAGAAAACACAGAAGACAGGGTTTTAGGTGAGATCTCATATTTCTTATATTCAAGAACAACAATAAAAAAACAACAACAACAACGTGAGAACAACCACGTGAACACTGAAGCCCAGAACGGGGCTTGTACATTGAAATGGTTAGAACTTAAGTCCAGAACGAGGCTTGTATATTGAAATAATCTGCGGCCCAACCATTCACCAGTACATCTCTGTCCTTGGCCTTAGGGTACTCGTCAAACATCTGCAGGACGGTGGGTAGCGTTCGCCCCCGGCAACGGTGGTAGAGGTACAAGCAGCCAGAGGATGCTAAGTCCTCCGCCGAAATGGCAGCAATATTTTTTAGCATTGTTGGTCTCGGGGGATATATATGTGGGAGGCAACTGCTACTTCATAGGCGTTGGATGCGAAAGGGTCTTTCTGCCTTCCCAAGTTTTAAAATCAACGCAGAACAGTTGACTGAACGTTGATTGCTTCTGTAATATAGTTTCCATGCAGTAAAGCATGGAAATTATGTAACCGAGAAGCAACCCCAAGTGACATCTCAAGGCATATTATCTGCAAACCAAATTTGACGAGAAGCTGAATGCATCCTCAACCTATTGTCCGGAAACCAAATTTTAAATTTGCCATCAGGTGTCGTCACCTCCAGGTGCAAGTGGGCAAAACGCAATCCCAAGCATCATCTCATGACATGGTACATGTATCAGCATACGAACTTTGGGAAGAATCTGAAGAGGTGTCTTCAAGTTATTGCCCGGAAATCAAAGTAGGCACAAGTGTGCGAAACACAATCCCAAGTGACATCTTATGGCATATGAATACCAAATTTAAGAAGAATCTGATGAGCAGTTGTCAGTTTATTGCCAGAAACATATTTCAGATTTTTCCACCAGGTGTCGCCACCAGTATGCAGAAGCAGGCGAAATACAATCCCAAGGGACATATCATGGCATGGTATTTGGCATGTCCGGGAAAATGCAACAAGAGTTATCTTTCCCTGAATACGACTGTATATATCCTTCAGTTACCCCAAAGTTGATCTCCCGGGATGCACGTCATCAAACATGACCCACGACAATATCGTCAGCTTACGCTCCTTTTCTCCACTCGCCGTCTTCATGGTCTTTACCCGCACCTCGAACTTTATGTTTTTTTCACTTCACCTGTAGCTCTTGTAACTTGCTATCTTCCTTCCTCGTCAGATGTTTGTGCTGGAATGCCCGCTCTTAACCTAGATCAAAACATGCACTTTTTCTGTGGGCTTATTTCATTGGCTATCTATTTTACTGCAGTGATCTTGCATTGTTGTCTGGGCATATCACAAATGGACCTGCTCATAAATACGAGAATCAGTCATGGTGTGCGTCATTCACCGTTCATCATTTGGTCAACCATGTCACCAGTCCTACGAGCCGTCCTTCCCCTTACACCCCAGGTGGTGTTACACGTCTATGAAGACAAAGTCACCATCGTGGAAGACCGTGGAGATGTTTGCTGGTCACGCGCTGAGACCGTATCGAATACGGTTACGCTACACCGTGACGGCTGGACCAAATTTACTCGGGTGTTGAGTGGTGAAATCGACGGGGACCTCATTCACATAGACTGTGACCGTATGAAACGAACAAGTCCAAAGTTCATCAAGATGTTCTTTTAATATAGTCCATGGAGGTAGTACTAGTATGACACAGTGTGGACGAAATAAATTCTGAAACACCTGAAAAACCCTGCCAATGAAAAGTATACAGAGAGTATATTAGAAACAGTCTATAGCGTAGTGTTACAACATATAGGTGTTCGTAATAAAGACTTTTCATACAGTTGAACAAGTAGCATATGTTGTAACATTGCTCGTACTATATTACTAGTGTATAGTAAAACATCTGGACTTTTATAGTTTCCTCAGATAGAGGTAAATGGAAATGCTTAACAAGGTAACCATGGTAACGTATGCAAATTTATACAATAACGAATAAAATGTGAATAGAATATGTATGTGATACATGTTGTCCAATGGTAAGTATTGCTTACAAATATATATAATGAAATATGTAACGCGTTATATTAATTTATACATTAGGGAATTAATGTGAAATATGAATACAATGCAATGAATTCATATTGTCGAAATTTAATGAACAGATTTTCATAAATGGCTTGAGAAATAAATATGAAATGTCTATATGTTGTACATATCGTCGAACGGTAAAGTATATGCAAATTTAAATGATACGAAATGAACCTACAGTATGTATGTGATACATGTTGGCATGGTGACGGATATAACTTAACATTAGTAATGAATGTGAACGGGATTCTAAATACCAGATTCAAATAATTAATACATGTACAATAAATTATTCATTCATCGTTTTTACATATCGTGTCACATTAGCCTTATCTACGGTGGCCCGTTAGGGCCATTGTCGTTTTCTTTTGATTTCCTATGTTTTTTTTCTATTTCCGAAGAAACCAACTTAATTTTCCAGATTTTCTTTGTATTTTCCAAGAAATCAACTGAATTTTCAGCGAATTCATAGCAATATTATGCGAATTTTCCGTGTTCAACGACGTAAAAACAGAGACAAAGTCGAAGAAAAATCTATGAAATTCTTGAAAAACACCAAATATAATTTCCTCCGCGGATAAAATATTTCCTCCGCGGATATAATATTTCCTCCGCGGATATAATCATTTCCTCCGCGGATATAATATTTCCTCCGCGGATATAATCATTTCCTCCGCGGATATAATATTTCCTCCGCGGATATAATCATTTCTTCCGCGGCGGATATAATATTTCCTCCGCGGATATAATCATTTCCTCCGCGGATATAATATTTCCTCCGCGGATATAATCATTTCCTCTGCGGATATAATATTTCCTCCGCGGATATAATATTTCCTCCGCGGATATAATCATTTCCTCCGCGGATATAATATTTCCTCCGCGGATATAATATTTCCTCCGCGGATATAATATTTCCTCCGCGGATATAATCATTCCTCCGCGGATATAATATTTCCTCCGCGGATATATTTCCTCCGCGGATATAATCATTTCCTCCGCGGATATAATATTTCCTCCGCGGATATAATATTTCCTCCGCGGATATAATCATTTCCTCCGCGGATATTATATTTCCTCCGCGGATATAATATTTCCTCCGCGGATATAATCATTTCCTCCCCGGATATAATATTTCCTCCGCGGATATAATATTTCCTCCGCGGATATAATATTTCCTCTGTGGATATAATGTTTCCTTCGCTGATATAATCATTTCCTCCGCGGATATAATATTTCCTCCGCGGATATAATATTTCCTCCGCGGATATAATCATTTCCTCCGCGGATATAATATTTCCTCCGCGGATATAATATTTCCTACGCGGATATAATCATTTCCTCCGCGGATATAATATTTCGCGGATATAATATTTCCTCCGCGGATATAATATTTCCTCCGCGGATATAATCATTTCCTCCGCGGATATAATATTTCCTCCGCGGATATAATATTTCCTCCGCGGATATAATCATTTCCTCCGCGGATATAATATTTCCTCCGCGGATATAATATTTCCTCCGCGGATATAATCATTTCCTCCGCGGATATAATATTTCCTCCGCGGATATAATCATTTCCTCCGCGGATATAATATTTCCTCCGCGGATATAATATTTCCTCCGCGGATATAATCATTTCCTCCGCGGATATAATATTTCCTCCGCGGATATAATATTTCCTCCGCGGATATAATCATTTCCTCCGCGGATATAATATTTCCTCCGCGGATATAATATTTCCTCCGCGGATATAATCATTTCCTCCGCGGATATAATATATCCTCCGCGGATATAATATTTCCTCCGCGGATATAATATTTCCTCCGCGGATATAATCATTTCCTCCGCGGATATAATATTTCCTCCGCGGATATAATTAATTTCCTCCGCGGAGGAAATCCACGTGACTTGAGGACTAGAAAGACGGCAAATTCATTAGCATTTTTTAGGCTGAGGCGTGAGGCTGATGTGCAGGTGACGTCACGATGGCGTCACTATGACGTCACGTCCGGTGACATCCGGATCAAAGGTCACATCCGGTCTCGTGGCAACCGGGTCACTTCCTGTGACGTCACGATGGCGTCATTATGACGTCACATCCGGTGACATCCTCGTCAAAGGTCACATCCGGTCATGTGGCATCCGGTAACATCCGGGTCACTTCCTGTGACGTCGCTTCCGGTCACCTGGCGGCCCAGCAAGAGTTATCTGCCCCTACCTAAGACCCCAGTGACTTCCAATGTTAATCTCATGCAGGTATGGGAAAGGGGGCTTGAAGATGTCTTTGAACGCCACTATGAGATTCGCCCCCGTTTTCGTCCGGATGGGTACCACCCACGCATACTTCGATAGGATATCGATGCACGTCAAGATATACCGATTCCCATCGTTGTGTTTGGCAAAGGCGCTCATATCGACCAAATCCGCTTGCCACTGGGCATCTATTCCTCCCACGATGACCCGGTTCCGTAGAAAATGGCGACGGACAGATCGATGTAACTATTTTGGGAGTAGCTAATTACGAATCCGGGATGAAATTTTACATAAAGCGCGTTAAATTAGGATCTGTCTATTGACGCCTGGGTTAAATTGATTTTTAATGAATTTAATTATTTAATAATTAAGGTAAAATTTATTTTCAAAATCTGACCTCGGATTCGTGATCTGCGTTATCCATATTACTTTAGGACGAAGTTTAGAGTAATTCGGAACAGTGGAATTGGGTGCTGCCCATTGAAGCCTGGGTTAAATTGATTTCTAATAAAATTAATTATTTAATAATTAAGATAAAATAGATTTTACAATCTGACCTCGGATTCGTCATCTACGTCCTCGACAATACTTTAGGACGAAGTTTGGTGTAATTCGGAACAGTGGAATTGGGTCTGTCCATTGAAGCCTGGGTTAAATTGATTTTTTACATGCAAATTCTGCATGTAACGCCGACACCTAGCATGTTGTGACCGCGAGTTTGCGACACCCATTGCACACACAAATATGGGTCGCACCTCTATGGATAGCTGAGGAAATGTAGTTGTGCATAGAGGTACGGGTTTATGTTTTCCAATTAAAATCTCGCAAGCCAAGGTCAAAAGTTAATTTTTGAACTCATTTTGGTACTTTTTCGGTCGAAATTTTTTGGGTCACCGATTCCTTTCAAATTTGGTGAACTGATAGTACTCACCTAGCTGATTACGAATCTGCAATCAGAATTTTTTTTAAAAGAATTTTTGAAACACTGAAATGGTCTGAAAAATTCGACCTTCACCGATTGACCTCAAACTTCGCACTAAAGTATACTGGAGGTCGTAGGTCACGAATATGAGGTCAGATTTGACCTTGACCTTGACCTTCATATTAAAATGGCGATTCGAAAATTTGGGTATGACTTTGACCTTGGCGCAAGGTAACAATATATTGTCAGACGACCTTGACCTTTTGATATGTGACGACCCCGTGACTTCTGCGGTGACCCATGACATCGAACTTGACCTTTGGCCTTGGATTTAAAAATGCGATGGTACAATTGGAATGCACTATCGCAAATTTTACCTTGAATCCAGAGGTCAAGGTCAAGGTCATGGGTCAACTCAGAGGTCACGGGGTCATCACATATCAAAAGGTCAAGGTCGTCCGACAATATCTTGTGACCTTGCGCTAAGGTCAAAGTCATACCCAAATTTTCTAATCGAGATTTTGATATGAAGCTCAAGGTCAAAAATAGCGAAATTTTGGTCAGAATTTTTGCTGTCACCGATTGACCTCAAACTTTGCACTAAACCTATATCGGGTTCAGAGATCACGAATCTGGGGTCAGTTTTGACCTTGACCTTGACCTTCATATCAAAATCTCGATTAGAAAATTTGGATATGACATCTAGGATATATATCCACCTTCACTGGATTTGAAGGAAACTACAGATAGCCCTACAGGCACATCTTATTTAGATCTCTATCTCTGTAAAAATGAAGCGGGCATTCTCTCTCGTCGACTTTATGACAAAAGAGATGATTACAATTTCGACATCGTAAACTATCCCTTTCTGGATAGTAATATTCCAGTGGGACCTGCATATGGCGTATACATATCTCGCTTAGTAGCATTTGCTAGATCCTGTGTTAAATGTGATGATTTTAATCAACGTCACAAAACATTGTTGCAGAAACTTATAAAACAGGGCTATTCCATCAAGCGCCTCCACTCAAAGTTTCTCAAATTTGGCGATACATATCGCATGCTGATAGCAAAATACGAACGTAGCGTGCAAGATCTATGGCGCTACGTTTCGTAACTTGTGTCTAATTCCGCTTAACCCGGGGCTAGGGGCCGTATGAACCCATGTACTTCAAGATCCTCATGGTACTCATATGAACAGTCACAATCAAAGCGTGACTGAGATACATCATTCTTTAGATGACGACTCTATAACGAATATTATGGATTAAGAATACTGATCAGCGATACGGATTTGATATTTTTGGAACATCATGATGTCTTGCCGGCATCATTGAAAACTGTTGACCGCTCTCTCTTGCAGGAAACAAGCCTATGTTTATGTATACTATGATTGTCTTTTTGAATTTGGTGCTAGTACTGTTATGTGGAAAATGGAATAGGTCTTTGGATTATGGACGCGGATATTCTCTAATGGACGACGGCTGGATTATGAATGACGGAATAGACGCTTGTAATTTGACCTTAGCGCAAGGTCACAAGATATTGTCGGACGACCTTGACCTTTTGATATGTGATGACCCCGTGACCTCTGAGTTGACCTATGACCTTGACCTTGACCTCTGACCTCAAGATAAAATTTGCGATAGTGCATTCCAATTGTACCATCGCATTTTTAAATCCAAGGCCAAAGGTCAAGTTCGATGTCAAGGGTCAACGCAGAGGTCATGGGGTCATCACATATCAAAAGGTCAAGGTCGTCTGACAATATCTTGTTACCTTGCGCCAAGGTCAAAGTCATACCCAAATTTTCGAATCGCCATTTTAATATGAAGGTCAAGGTCAAGGTCAAATCTGACCTCATATTCGTGACCTACGACCTCCAGTATACTTTAGTGCGAAGTTTGAGGTCAATCGGTGAAGGTCGAATTTTTCAGACCATTTCAGCCCCAAGGTATAGATGACAAATTTTCAGTATTTCAAAAATTCTTTTAAAAAAAATTCTGATTGCAGATTCGTAATCAGCTGGGTGAGTACTATCAGTTCACCAAATTTGAAAGGAATCGGTGACCCAAACAATTTCGATATTATATCCGCGGAGGAAATATTATATCCGCGGAGGAAATATTATATCCGCGGAGAAAATATTATATCCGCGGAGGAAATGATTATATCCGCGCAGGAAATATTATATCCGCGGAGAAAATATTATATCCGCGGAGGAAATGATTATATCCGCGGAGGAAACATTATATCCGCGAAGGAAATATTATATCCGTGGAGGAAATGATTATATCCGCGGAGGAAATATTATATCCGCGGAGGAAATATAATATCCGCGGAGGAAATGATTATATCCGCGGAGGAAATATTATATCCGCGGAGGAAATATTATATCCGCGGAGGAAATATTATATCCGCGGAGGAAATGATTATATCCGCGGAGGAAATATATCCGCGGAGGAAATATTATATCCGCGGAGGAAATGATTATATCCGCGGAGGAAATATTATATCCGCGGAGGAAATGATTATATCCGCGGAGGAAATATTATATCCGCGCAGGAAATATTATATCCGCGGAGGAAATGATTATATCCGCGGAGGAAATATTATATCCGCGGAGGAAATATTATATCCGCGGAGGAAATGATTATATCCGCGGAGGAAATATTATATCCGCGGAGAAAATATTATATCCGCGGAGGAAATGATTATATCCGCGGAGGAAATATTATGTCCGCGGAGGAAATATTATATCCGCGGAGGAAATGATTATATCCGCGGAGGAAATATTATATCCGCGGAGGAAATATTATATCCGCGGAGGAAATGATTATACCAGCGGAGGAAATATTTATATCCGCGGAGGAAATGATTATATCCGCGGAGGAAATGATTACATCCGCGGAGGAAATATTATATCCGCGGAGGAAATATTATATCCGCGGAGGAAATGATTATATCCGCGGAGGAAATATTATATCCGCGGAGGAAATGATTATATCGGCGGAGGAAATATTATATCCGTGGAGGAAATATTATATCCGCGGAGGAAATGATTATATCCGCGGAGGAAATATTATATCCGCGGAGGAAATATTATAACCGCGGAGGAAATGATTATATCTGCGGAGGAAATATTATATCCGCGGACGAAATATTATATCCGCGGAGGAAATGATTATATCCGCGGAGGAAATATTATATCCGCGGAAGAAATATTATATCCGCGGAGGAAATGATTATATCCGCGGAGGAAATATTATATCCGCGGAGGAAATGATTATATCAGCGGAGGAAATATTATATCCGCGGAGGAAATATTATATCCGCGGAGGAAATGATTATATCCGCGGTAGAAATGATTATATCCGCGGAGGAAATATTATATCCGCGGAGGAAATATTATATCCGCGGAGGAAATGATTATATCCGCGGAGGAAATATTATATCCGGGGAGGAAATGATTATATCCGCGGAGGAAATATTATATCCGCGGAGGAAATATTATATCCGCGGAGGAAATGATTATATCCGCGGAGGAAATGATTATATCCGCAGAGGAAATATTATATCCGCGGAGGAAATGATTATATCCGCGGAGGAAATGATTATATCCGCGGAGGAAATATCATATCCGCGGAGGAAATATTATATCCGCGGAGGAAATGATTATTTCCGCGGAGGAAATATTATATCCGCGGAGGAAATATTATATCCGCGGAGGAAATATTATATCCGCGGAGGAAATGATTATATCCGCGGAGGAAATATTATATCCGCGGAGGAAATATTATATCCGCAGAGGAAATGATTATATCCGCGGAGGAAATATTATATCCGCGGAGGAAATGATTATATCCGCGGAGGAAATATTATATCGGCGGAGGAAATATTATAACCGCGGAGGAAATGATTATATCCGCGCAGGAAATATTATATCCGCGGAGGAAATATTATATCCGCGGAGGAAATGATTATATCCGCGGAGGAAATATTATATCCGCGGAGGAAATATTATATCCGCGGAAGAAATGATTATATCCTCGGAGGAAATATTATATCCGCGGAGGAAATATTATATCCGCGGAGGAAATGATTATATCCGCGGAGGAAATATTATATCCGCGGAGGAAATGATTATATCCGCGGAGGAAATATTATATCCGCGGAGGAAATGATTATATCCGCGGAGGAAATATTATATCCACGGAGGAAATATTATATCCGCGGAGGAAATGATTATATCCGCGGAGGAAATATTATATCGGTGGAGGAAATATTATATCCGCGGAGGAAATGATTATATCCGCGAAGGAAATATTATATCCGCGGAGTAAATGATTATATCCGCAGAGGAAATGATTATATCCGCGGAGGAAATATATCCGCGGAGGAAATATTATATCCGCGGAGGAAATGATTATATCCGCGGAGGAAATATTATATCCGTGGAGGAAATATTATATCCGCGGAGGAAATTATATTTGGTGTTTTTCTTCGACTTTGTCTCTGTTTTTACGTCGTTGAACACGGAAAATTCGCAGAATATTGCTATGAATTCGCTGAAAATTCAGTTGATTTCTTGGAAAATACAAAGAAAATCTAGAAAATTAAGTTGGTTTCTTCGGAAATAGAAGAAAAACATAGGAAATCAAAAGAAAACGACAATGGCCCTAACGGGCCACCGTACGTACTTATCTCCTATAGAGACTCACCCCTAATAATGGTACACAGTGCTATCTGGACACCACAACCACCATCACAAAGACGAGTAGATCGCCTACCTCATGGCACACCGACACACCAGCGTTGGTGAGCTTGCCACCCAGTCAATCCACCCTGACAATTAAATAATTAAATGTATGCCAACAATACGTACAATTGTATCAACTGGAATGAAATAAATTACATTTATAACAGTCAGAATAGTACGAAGTGACAATTGCATCACCAGTCAAGTTAAGTTATTGATACAAATAATTCTATAGAATAGGCAAATATATTGAAAGAACGACAGCAGCATTACAGTTTGCCAGGTTCATTGTTTACCATTTGTCAACAAGAGTTATCTTTCATTAATTAATACATGTAGCTTCAATTTATCAACCAATAAAGATTAGTATTTTTGACCCAATAATAATGACTTCGTGCTCTCATTTACCTCTATATTTATATACTAATTATTATTAATTAATTACTACAATATACACTGATTATATAACGTCTCTTATACATTATGGTATGGTGAACAAGTGTTTACCTCAAAATATAACACGATGGCTGGTTTACATGATAATGCAGCAACGTGTGCCTGTCGTCAATACGCCTGCAACGCGTACAAAGTAAAAGATCGTCAATCGGCACAATATACAAGGAACTGTAAATAAATGTGTGATATGCACGCTCACTAGTACAGTACAAGTCTATTTCATTAGATATCTTACATCAAAAGTTACGAAAACAACAGATATCAGAGATGCGAAAATTCGCCTTCACTCATTTACCATTGAGCGGTGTACATATTTCGACACTGCGTTTGTTACACAAATATACTCGAGAATATAGCTCAAAAGTTATCAGCAAGTGAATATTATTTACATGAAGTGATAAACAGAATATTTACCTATTATTCTAGTTTCTCCAGCTCAAATATGTCTTTGTCGTCCTGTCCAGAGATTTACGCACAAATAACAAGAGCAAAATGCAGCGTTTGACAATCTGACAGTTATTGATCGCACGTGCGAACTGCTGAGCAACGCGCGTGCATCATCCATCCGTCGTGCAGCAGTACAGACTAATCGATAAATTGTAAGTCTCAAAGCGTACAAAATAGACCTGTCACAAGACAATGCCATCTACGTACGCCATGGACCATTCTTCGCACGCCTGGGCCGTTAACAGGACCCTACGCAAGGCTTCGCCATAGACCCTGATCTGTGGACAGCCTTCGACAAGGTGGACCCTATTGTGGACTAGCTGTTTACACCGGATGAGCGGTCAGCCGTTCAGTTGATCTGGGCTGTGCTCTGCGTGAAGCAGCGGCAGAACCCAATGAGCAAATCATCAACCGCGACAGGGAGGAAGACGAAAGGGACTATCCGGGTCTCATCTTCGTGACCTACAAAGATGTCCTGGATAAACTTGCCACCCGTAGTCCTCCGCCGGAAGACGACGACGTCATGGATTACCCGGATATGCTCAATCAGGCCAGTGACAATTGCATCCATACAACAGAGGCCAGTGCGGCATCGGAACCCAAATGAAAGCATCCAGAAAGGAACTTCGGCCCCAGCGCCAGATATTCACAGATAAAATGAGATGTACGTTCCATATTGCTATCCCATGATGCGCCATATTGAAGGCTAATAAATAGAATCGATTGTTTTAGGACTGTACTCACTTATCTTAAACCATGCGACGTGAAAGGTCCCGCTCACCGCTGACCCGGAATACAGACCCCACCGCGGCAGTGAGCAATTTTACCACAGATCCTGACGAACCGCCCATAGTATTACCGATACAGGAAGCTGTGAGTACGATCTATCAACGTCACTGGCCTACCATACGCCACTGTTTTCACCGCCATCGCCCTATATTGGACTTGTACAATTTCTGGTTAGAGGATAACACCAGCCTATGCAGCTACGTGGAAGCCATCTTCAACAACCAAGCAACGGCCTTCAAATTGAATATCACATTTGAGTATTTATTACGCAATAAGGAGACAGACCAGCTCCGGTACTTTTACCCCAGTAACAATACCCTCGTGTTCGACCAGCCCTTTACCATTGCAGATCGACCGCCGTCCCTGGATACGGCACTGACCCAACTAGAGACCTTGGATAGCTTGGAATGGACAAGAACGCCCGAGCACCAAATAGCAGGTGGAGATGACGCCGAATGTTACGTTTTACGTGACTGAAAGGATCGACCACCCAATCTTTTGATCTCATGTCATGGACTTTTCCTCTCTATAAATACGAGAGACAGTCACATCTTTTGCCAGTCACGTACCGACCATGACGGAGCATATAATACGAGCGTTTCTCAGGTTGGCACCCGAGGTCTTCCTGTACGTCTATGCGGATAAGATCGATATCATGGAGGAGGGAGACCTCTGTGATGTGGACCCTACACAACCGCGCCCGGCTCACATTCGTCTGTCCCGGCAGGGCTGGACCAAATTCAAACGGGTGTTGTCTGGTGAACTGGACGGAGACCTCATCCATTTGTGTCACGATGTGTACGTCCGACGCGGTCCCTTCTTTGCTCATTTGGCTCCGTTAGATGGGGATACAGTGCATTTTACCCTTCACCCTGTTCTATGGTCCACGTTCGAAGATGCCGTGGCGGATGTGGATCAATTGCTTACAGAGGCAGAGCGGTCATCAGAACAGTTGGACTGACCATTTGCCATGAACGATGTGCTGGCAGAAGCCAAAGAAATAAATCAAAAAGAAATACCCCTTATCAATAAACGATACAGCCGGGTCAATCATCATTTGTCACCACGGAGAGAAGAGAGAAGGTGTTGGATACGTTGTATTATAGTCCCGGGAGTCGGGTTGCGTATAGTGCATTGTCGACTCTCTATCGAGCGTCCAAGCTCCAGGGGATACAACGTGCTCAAGTCCGAGATTGGTTAAAAAACAATACACCTATACCTTACATCGAGCTGCTCGCCGCCATTTCCCACGGAACCGGGTAATCGTTGGAGGTATAGACGCCCAATGGCAAGCCGATTTGGTCGATATGAGCGCTTTTCCGAAACACAGCGATGGGAATCGATATATCGTGACATGCGTCGATATTCTGTCAAAATATGCGTAGGTGGTACCCATCCGAACACAAACGGGTAAAACCCTTGTGGCTGCATTCAAGCACATCTTCAAGACGGGTCGCAAGCCCTTGTATTTGCAAACCGACGAAGGCACGGAATTCCTCAACAGACCCTTCCGAGAGCTTCTGAAAACCCAAAAGGTCTTCTTCTGTCACAGGTACAACGAGACCAAGGCTTCTATCGTCGAATGGTTCAATCGGACGTTCAAAGGCCGCATGTATAAATATTTCACGTACAAGAATACCAGCCGATACATCGATGTTCTCCCCCAGCTGGAGGAGGTTACAATCGGGCCTATCACCGGAGTAATCAGAGAGCACCCATCGCCTTTACCAAACGCAATGAAGCCCAAGTGCGAACGTGTCTTGTACCCCAATCATCCTCAACCACGATCGAAGGAGGTGTTCACGGTCAAGTCAAGGGTAAGTTCGAGAAGTGTTATCTCCCAAACTGGAGCGACGAACACTTTCTGATGAAACGGCGCGTCCCCCGACAGCCTCGTGTCTATGAATTGGAAGATGTTCAAGGGGAACCGTTGCTAGGAACCTTTTACGACGTAGAATTACAGCCCGTGATGAAAACAGCACAAGACGCACAAGACTACTACACTGTAGAACGCATCCTGAAAATCGAGCGACGTCGCGGTAAGACGGTGCATCTAATGAAATGGCAAGGGTGGCCCAGCGCGTTCAATTCCTGGGTCCCGGCCAACCAGGTGAAACGGCTGTAAAGCCAAACACCACCGCCGTCATCCTTCATTCCACGCTGAACAATGAACGCAGTGCTATGGACAATAAGCGACCGCCTCTGAACATCACGTTCTCCAAAACGCGCAAAGCGCAAGTGGGATTTGTAATGACACTGCTAACCGTGCTCGGAATTTTATAAAGAGGTATGTTTTACGACGTCGTGTACCTCGTCACTCTACTTAACCAACCTAGGACACCCGCCGTGAGTGGCAGTCAAACCAGTCTACAGACTTTCTCTACACTAGTCAAACCCGTGATCGAAACAAGCCCAGTCATCACCACCACCACACCGAGTATACAGTCCACATCAACCTCGAGTTCCACACTGAGTATACAGTCCACATCAACATCGAGCTCCACACCAAGTATTGCAGTGCCCAATACGCCTGAAAACCCACCGGCTTTCGTCACCCACAGTGAAACCCGTAACGTACCGACAACGGCGACCAACGTTGTTGCACCCACGACCGTGGTTCACTCGTACGAAATTACCACGACAGCCGATATACCTCCAGCCATGGACCCGAGGTAGCAACATCCCTTCACCTGCCTCATCACAGGGCCGACGGGCTCAGGCAAAATACACTTCGTCCAGAAAGTCCTCCACTACGCCGACAACATGATTACCCCGCCGATTGCCCGGGTCGTGTGGTGTTACGGAGAATGGCAGGCGGCGTATGCAGCAATGCCCAACATCACGTTCGTGGAAGGGCTACCCAGCCTGCCTGATTTGGAAACGGACACCTTGGTGGTCCTGGATGATCTCATAGCGGAGACCGACGCTCGGGTCACCCAGCTCTTCACCAAAGGCAGCCATCATCGCCGTCTCAGCATCATCTACATTGTGCAGAATCTGTTCAGCAAAAGCAAAGAATATCAGACCATCATCTTAAATGCACACTACCGGTGGTGGTCTTCAAGGACTCGAGAGATACCACTCAACTGCTGCAGCTAGCGTGTCCAAGGTACGCCGGCCGCACGCGGTTTGCATTGGAAGCCTTTAAAGATGCGACAACCCCTCAGCACGGGTATATACTCTTTGACCTGAAGCAAGCCACCCCGACCACCTTCGAAAAGGGACTGGTATTTTTCCCGGAGAGATCCACTACGTGTACGTGCAAAAATAATGTAAACACACCCACAGTGGCTCCCCTAGCTGGGGTGTGTGTTTGGTGATGGGGATAATAAAATATATAGAACACATCATCCTTGTTCATATATGAACGGCCGTACGGAAGCACAGCCCCACCCGAGTTGGTCCAAACCATTGTACGCGGCACGGACCCTGACCGTGTACGCTGTCTGTGCGAGATCGGGTACAACCTGTTAAAAGGCAATGTACCACTGACTTCGGCTCAGAAGACCAAGTTGGCCAAGGATAAGACGAGACTCTGGACCCTGCTCAGAAAAAAGCTCTCTCAAGCTAATAAGAAAAAGCTTTTACAGAAAGCCGGCTTTCTCGGGTCAATCTGAGCACCGTTGGCCGCTTCCGTGTTGGGTCCGATATTGGGCGGACTGTTAGGCCGACAATGAACAGAAATGGTCCTCGTCGAACCACGGCTCCTTCAAAGCCTCCATTCACCATACCCCGTACACTCGACCGTAGGTACGTTAAACACACTCGATGAAGAGATGCGTCCGATCTTACAAAGACCGGGGTTAACCGACAGTGAGAAAGTACAACGGTACAAGGAGACGCTTCAGCGATACATGCCGTTCATGGACCAGTACAAAACCCTCTCCACCCCACCAAGCGACATACCGGCGAAACCAGCACCTCTCCAACAGCCACCATTACCAGCAGCCCCACAGTGGATCGAGAACGAAGTCTTAAAGTGTGTACCTGCATCGTTCAAGAAACTAGCTGGCCTGGTATTCGCGGGCTTGCAAAAGAAGCCAGAGGAGAAACTGACCTGGACTGCAACAGACGTGACAGACGACTTCTCTCAGGGGGTTAACCGACAGGTAAGCCTGTCCCCTATACTGGCTAAATCTATGTAGCTGTAATTACTACAATTGGTGATCAGAAGTTAAAGTATTAAGCGTAGATTTGTGGTTATTTTTAGGCAAATCTACGCCTTGATGGCGGCCTGAATGCAGTGTCCAGATCGGCGGCCGTTTTGAGGTTTTGAAAATTTGGGTGTGAAAATTTTCATTTCCGAGTCCTGACTAACTTGTTGGCTTTCATTTACGATTGGGTCGATATAAGCTGGAAGTGCTTTACTTTATAAAAGGGGTTTTGTGAAAATTTGAGCTTCCAGCGAAATTCTGGGATAATTTTTTCCTCGTCGGCATGGACACGTTTTTTTTGGGAGTTGAACAGCTGTTCAATGGCGGATTTTCCAAATGGAAGTGCGTAGACTTTCATTAGTCGTTAACTAATGATTATACGGCAATAGTTCTCAAGCTCTGTGCAGTATATGATATGGCTTGGCAATGATTGTTCCGTGAATTGAGCCAAAAACAGTCTGTGTGTTGTGACGAAAATTGGACCCCTTGATAGTCTTGTCTTTCGTCAGATCGACTTTATTTGCCATATTTGTCTGGGTATAATTTATCGCGATTGAAGCGGGGTTATTTTGAACTACCCCAGTTTACAATTTCGTTTGAGTTCGCGTTCCTTTTGAAAATTTTGCGAGTTTACTGACACGTTGTTGTTGTTCTTTTGGAACAACAACGACAGTAACTTGAAGGGTAACATTCGGGAATAAAAAGGAATAGGATTGTAATTGTTTAGGTTGGTTAGACGGCCAGTATAGCGGGCAAACTTGTCTGCTGGTTGCCTTCAATAATGCACCTTAGATTTAGCTAGAGTTTTATATGATTTGTTGAATTTTGATGTATTTTTTTTTTTTGAGATAGTATTTGGTAGGGAAAATTAGGAGTAGAAGTTGGGATAAAGGTTTTGACAGGTGCAATATTTGAATGGTTTATTTGTTAATGTTTGTGTTTGTGTTGTCATGTATGTGTACCGGTACTGTTTGTGTGTCCATATGTGTATATTTGTGTTTTGTTCATAGTCCTGTCCCATGATAATTATTTTTTTATGTGCTCAGTGATTGGGTTGGTAATGTTGGGGTTTTTGGAGAAGATTTTGAGCATGGTGACTGAACGCGGTCAGATTAGTCATTTCCTTTCGGTTCGGTGATTGAGTTTGGGATACAGGGTCAGGATCATGTAGTCGTGCTGTTGACAAATTCTGGTTCAGATGCAAGATTGGTATTTGCGTCATTGATTTTTCTTTTCAATTTGTGACCTGAATTTGTCATTCTTGCTGTGCCACTGGTGAAGTTTTGCACGGTTGTCTTATTGAGACTTGTTCGTGGGAGTCTATAGCACTGTCAATTTCTGTTGGTTATTTTTCACTGGTGTGGTCGACTTAAAATGTATATCAATAGTTTGACTTTGTATTATCGGTCAAACTACGTTGACTTTTCCGGTGGTCAGTTTTTGTGAATTTGATTGGGACATTAACTGAAAATCTATGGCCTAAGGCTAGAGTTCAATTTAGTAATTTTTGGAATTCGCCCAATTTCATTGTCAAGTTCATCTGGCTATTGCCTGGTAGCTATTGCGCGAGAGGTTAGCTGGTTCTCACAGTGAATGTGGGGATTTTCTCTCATTTGATTGAAATTCTTGCTAGCCATGGCATAGAACATTCAAATTAATGTTTCAATAGATCTGCTAATATATTGGTACCTAGTTTGTTTGTAGCTGAATGCTACCTGTGAGTTTACATAGTGAATACATAAATTGCTGGGGTTCATTCTGATTTGGTGAGTTACACTGTACAAATTGAATTGACCTCATATTCTGTGGTGGTCAGTATACACTGTAAACCTTGATGGTGTACTCAATGGTGACTTACACTGTAAAAAGGGTGAGTGATCAGTGTTGCTGAAATACACTCAGTATTTTGGGAATAATACATTTTGAGTTTAAATAAACAGTCAATATTTTGGTGGTGGGATGTTAACAAACTTGTACCATATTTAATCAGAGTTTGATCTGGTGAATGTGGTTGATTGTTTGGTGTTCATTACAACACAAACTCTGATTGTATTTTGAGATTTGAGTGTTGACATATCAACACTGCACTCAATTTGATTGTGGTCTGGTGGTGTTAAGTGGCATCATCTGATTTTGATTGAGAGTTTAGTGTTTATTCAAACACACATCCTTGGGTTTACTTTGGAAAAACAAAATCTTTTGAGTGTTGACATATCGGCGCTACACTCAATTAAATTGTGGTCTGGTGATGTCAAGTGACACCATCTGATTTTGGTTGAGTGATTAGTGTTTATTAAACACACTCTTATATTTAGTTGAAAAAAAATAAAATAAAAACAATTGGTGTAGCATCAACATTGCACCCTATTAGAGTGTAATCGGGTATTGTTGGGCAACACCAGTTGATTTTGAGAACATTTGAAGGGCATTCATTAAATAGGCAACCATAATTTAGTTGGTGATTGCAAAATGCCAACTCTGTGAGTTTTGATCCTATTTATTTTGGAAAATAGACTTTGATTGTTAATAACTCCATCTCATTTGGTATTGATTGACACCATTTGATGATTGTTTGGTATTCAACACATATTCTGTTGAGCCCTTAGGCACTAACTGGGCTACTAGCGACAGCGATTATTTTGTATCTTACACAGGGAAGTTGCCACAACGCGTTGACTGCGGTAACGCGTGATGCACTTGTTTTGAAGGGTCTTGTTCTTTTTCATTTTTCCTGATGGGTTTGAGTTGAATAAGCACACTAGAACGCATTGACTGCGGTAACGTGTGTGCGTTTAGCTCATAAGTGCTTCATTTTTTCATTTGTTTCAGTGAGTTTCTGGAGTGGAAACTCACTGAGTGTGAGTAGTTGACACAACTACTTATTTCTGTTTTATACAGAAAACAGGATTTATTGTACAGCCATTGCTGTCAAGTTGGTTGACCGGTAAATTTTGAGCTGCGCATTTTATTTTTCCTGCAGCTTGGTTGGAATTTATTGTAGCTAGATTTGTACCATTGGAGGCGAGTCTGGTTGATAGTATTTTGGCAAATCAAGTAAGGCAGGTAAATTTATTTCATGGCAGTCATTTTGGAAGTGAGTATTGCAGTTTATTGAATATTTTCATTTACATTTTTGTGGAGTCTCGCAATTCACACCATGACAGAACTGGTACCAGTAGACATATTGACGGCACGTATTGAACAAGTCCATGAGAATTCCTTGATGGATAATTCTCTTATTAGTGGGGTAGATGGTCCCAGTTGTCCCGAGTATGTTTCAGAATTAATTGAAAAACATGTAGGGGAATTGCGAACTGAGATGGAAAATCACATACAAAATTTAAGGGGGGAAAGGGAATCTGTTGTTCAGAGTCTCTCCCAGAGCTTGCGAGAATGTGTTAACAAGATCGGTCAGCTGGTCACTAACGAGGGTGAATGTGTTGCCAGAATCGATCGGCTGGCAACTAACCAGAAAGAATGTGTTACCAAAATTGATCAGCTGGCAACTAACCAGAAAGAATGTGTTACCAAAATTGGTCAGCTGGTATCTAACTAGGAGGGGATCTCTGAGTGCCTGCGAGATTGTGTTCATAAGGTTTGTAAATTGGAAAACTGGGTGGGAGCGGAATTGACAGGGGTGAATACTCAATTGGAAACAATTGGGGAACAACTTGGACTGATAATGACGATGATGCAGGACCAGGGGACTAGTCCAATGGTTAGAGGGGTGGGGGCTGATGCTAGTTCATTGCAAACTGGTGGCAGTGCGGTTAGGCTGACAACGGGTAATGATGAGCAGGAAAATTTGTCTGTGGTCAATGTTGTGTAAACGCCGGGGTTGGGGGGTGGGGAATGCAATGCTGGTGAGGGTGCACAGCATGCACATTATATGGATGCAGGAGTGGTGAATGCTTGTGAGGGGTCAGGGCATCATCAGAGGGTGGAGCACCTTTCTGTGCCCATCTCTGACCCTTTCGTCCCTTCACATAGTACGGTTGGGGAGGAGCACAAAGGTAGCCATTCCTCCCCATCCATTGATCATTCTGGCATTGCTCATGGTCATCAGGACAAGGGAGACAATTTAATAGGGTCCAATGTTTCGCAGCCTATCCGGCAACATAAAGCGAGATTGAGATCACGTCGACTTCTCCGTGGTCCTCGAACAGTGCGCTGGCGTAGCCGTAGCCCTTTAACATCACGTGTCCGTAGCCCCTCGGCATCACCTTTTACACGTAGTAGCAGCCGTCCACTTCCGAAAACATTAGTCCGACGATGCCAAAGGTTGGTCGCCGTTTAAAATTAAATTTGAATTAGAAGCTCAAGATCGGAAGTGGAGCAAGGCAAAATCTCTAAAGCGTTTGACTGAGTGCATGCATGGCAAGGCCATCGAGTATTACTCTTTCTTACCGAAAGCAGTTTGTAATTCTTTTAATGAGCTGTTTTGAAGCCTGAGACAAACGGTATGGCAATCTCGAGCCTCCTCGAGCAATCCGACATCGGTTGCAGGGGGAGGAGCGAGGGGCCAATGACTCTTTGGCTGGTTTTGGTTATAGGTGTGTTCATTTAGCTGTGAAGGGGTATCCGGGGGCTCCACGTGAGTTAGTCGAATCAATAGCCGTGGAGCAATTTTTCAAAGGTTGTCATGAACCACAGGCTGTAGTTTTGTTTGCTATGGAGAAAGACCCCAAAACTATTCAGGAGGCGTTGACATGTGTGAACGCCTCACTGTATAATCACCAAGTCGTGAATGTAGCAGGGGTCCGTCTAGTTTCCCCAGAACTCGAGTCTGTGGGAGGGATTTTTTACGGGAGTGTCGGGGTGAGTCTCCATTGAGACTTGTTAATTCTCCCGAGCTACCGGTAGCCAGTGAAGCCCCTATTAACAGAGTTACCTGTTACTCGTGTGGGAAAAATGGGCATAAGAGTTTCCGATGTCCCCAAGTACAATGCCATCTTTGTCACCAATTAGGACACATAAGTCGAAGTTGCCCCGTTCGCACTAATCTTGATGGGTTGGTTACCACGGGAGGACCTTCCTTGTCAGATTTTGCCGGGTCGACTGCTGCCGTTCGAGGCGTTACCGTGTCTGGGGCTCGGAAGGGGGCAATGGTAGTTCCGGTCAGGGTCGGGTCCGTTCCAGTGAGTACGAAAGTGGATACTGCTTCTCAGGTAACAGTGATGAGTCCGGAATTATTTGGAAAGTTAGGGCTTACGGGACTGTCATCCACTCCCATTAAGCTAACTGGTGCATTTCAGGGTACGGCCAGTATGGGAATGTTGGTTCGACAGGTTCCCCTTTCCATTGCAGGGTTTAACTGTTTTGGAGACATGGTTGTAGCCCCGGTGGTTCAGGATTTGTTACTGGGCTCGGACTTTCTGTCCGCTTACGGCTGTGTCGTTGACTTTAGGAAGAAGGTCCTGGTTATTGGGAACATGGGGGTTCCTGCAGTAAAATGTTGATGCATGATGACCGGTTTGGACAGTGCTTCAGTTTAGTTCTCTTTTAGCATTGGTAATGTTAGGGGGCAATGCAGATTGACAGTGGGCATTGGCATGTGGTGCCATCTAGCACACTGGTTTGAGTTGATTTTGATGTTGATGTCTTTGTATTTTGATGTAGGTGATGTGGCATTTTGGTTTGATGTTGTGTCGGTTGTTCTTTTTGGGGGGAAAGATAAAAAAATGATAAAATGTCTGACAAGAAATCTGTGATATGTGTGGATGGTGAATAGTGATGTGGGGTGTTGGATAATGGTGTGTTGGTTGATTGGTGATGTGTGGGCCTATATTTTAGAATGATTATTTTTGGTAGATTGAGTGTTCAGTAGAATGTGGTGTGTGTACCTATTTTAGAACAGTTGGTGTGTTGGGAGAACATGTGATGTGTGCTGGAAAAATGTGCAGTGTGTGTTGCGTGGTGGTGTGATGGAGATATGTTCAACTTTTTAGGGGGTTAGGAGAAAGGCTTGAGTGAAAGTGGAGTGAATGGGGTTGTGGAATGGTGGGTTGGGTTAAATTTTATCTGTGGGTTCAACCCTCACGGTTGGCACATCATTCGGCAATGGTTAAATGGTGTTAAATGTAAGTTACTTGGATGCTACATGAGTTTTTGCCGAGGAGAGTGCGAATTGTGAGGGATGATTTAACAAGGGGAGAGAATGACGGGGCAATCCATGTTGGAGACACAGGGCCGGGGGAGTTTGTGGCCACAACTCTGCTTGTGTCTTCTCTATGGAAGCCCCAGTGCGTTATGTACCGGTGTTTGTCATCCCGGTTTAATTTATTTAATCAGGGTCTGAAATAAAAGTCGGACAAGCCTTGACCTTGTTTGGAGAAGTGCTCGCTGTGAAGCACTATGTCTAATCAAATTCGGGGATCATTTTGGATATGTTTATTCAGACCCTGGCTAATTGATCATTGGCAATGCGGTAACATTAGCAACGCAGTGCACTTCTGTTCAATGGATTCCGATATTCCTTCTGGTTCTGCAGCTTCATCCACATGTTGAGTTGACGTGTTAGCGGTACCTTGTGCACGGGTGTTTCACATGCGTTGATTCTTCATGTGTGTGTCTCTGTTGATGAATACAGAGGATACTGGTTTCCTGAAGCCTTGAGCTATATGAGTAGTCCCACAATGTATGGAGGACTGACAGGCAGTTACTGTTTCAGTCAGACTATGTTCGTTAGCCAGTCAATCAACTAATGAGAGACTGAGTGTCTTGCAGTTATTGCCTAAGTCAGACTATTCTTGATGGGATATCTGATATAGCCAGTCCCTCAATTTACGAGAGTCTGGCAGTTACTTCTTGATCAGCCCGTTTCTTGACAGGCTGTATATTGTAGCCAGTCTTTCAATTTATCAGGGACTGATAGGTTTTCAAACTGAGCAAGCTCTCAACGAGTGCTGACAGTCTAAAAGTTATTGTCGCTATTGTCGTTAGTCAAAACTTGATAGACTCTCTGATATAGTTAGTCCCTCAATGTAGGAGGGTCTGGCAATTACTTCATTAGTCGGTCTGTTTCTTGACAGGCTGTATAGTGTAGCCAGTCTCTCAGTTTAAGAGGGGCTGACAGATTATAAAATGTCAAGTGCATTTTGTCAAAATTATTCTTGGACTGTCTGATCTAGCCAGTCCCTCAATTTAGGAGAGTCTGGCAAGTATTTCCTTAGTCGGTCTGTTTCTTGACAGGCTGTATAGTGTAGCCAGCCTCTCAATTTAAGAGGGGCTGACAGATTATAAAATTGAGTGAGCCCTTAATTTATGAGGGGAAGGGGAGGTTGGGGGGAAAGGTAGATTCCAGAGTGAGTCGGACTGGTACCAAAAGTGGGCCAGTTCGCTCCAGCTCCTTTGGATCTCCTTGGGGGAAATTAGAGGTCTGCTGAAAAATCGACCTGAGGGTTGGGGTTAGAGATCAGCTTCCATGATCTGGGGTTGGGTATTTTATTGTCGGACTAATTTTACGTAGAGTTTTCTTAGGTTATGTCCGGTTTTTAGCCCAGTTCAAAGTAGAGAAAGCTTTAGGTACAGTTCCGTCCTTTTATGGTATGTTTTTGTATCATTGGGAATACTTTGCTGGAGTTTTAGACTCTGTCAGTCGCTGGTATGCCCTTCCCCAAAAAGAAAAGGGAGAAGGGTGTAGTGAGAATAGGTTTTCTCACGGTCTTACTTTATTATAGAGTTATCTCCCCTGGTAGAGGGCGCTGATTGCCCTCTAGCCAATGAGAGTAACTCGCGGGCTTGCAAAAGAAGCCAGAGGAGAAACTGACCTGGACTGCAACAGACGCGACAGACGACTTCTCTCAGGGTTTTAACCGGCAGGTAAGCCTGTCTCCTATACTGGCTAATATCTATGTAGGTGTGATTACTACAATCCAAAGACCTATTCCATATTCCATATAACAGTATTAGCACCAAATTCAAAAAGACAATCATAGTATACATAAACATAGGCTAGTTTCCTGCAAGAGAGAAACGGTCAACAGTTTTCAATGATGCCGACAAGACATCATGATGTTCCAAAAATATAAAATTCGTATCGCTGATCGGTATTCTTAATCCATAATAATAGTATTAAAGCCGTCATCTAGTGAATGATGTATCTCAGTCACGCTTTGGTTGTGACTGTTCATATGAGCACCATGAGGATCTTGAAGTTCATGGGTTCATACAGCCCGGGTTAGGCGGAATTAGACACAAGTTACGAAACGTAACGCCATAGATATTGCAGGCTACGTTCGTATTTTGCTATCAGCATGCGATATGTATCGCCAAATTTGAGAAAATTTGAGTGGAGGCGCTTGGTGGAATAGCCCTGTTTTATAAGTTTCTGCAACAATGTTTTGTGACGTTGATTATAATCGTCACATCTAACACAGGATTTAGCAAACACTATTAGGCGAGATATGTATACGTCATATGCAGGTCCCACTGGAATATTACTGTCCAGAAAGGGATAGCTTACGATGTCGAAATTGTAATCATCTCTTTTGTCATAAAGTCGACGAGAGAGAATGCCCGCTTTTTAAGGGGTGCTTTCAGGGGTGGTTCAAAACACCACCCCTGAAACTAGGTCCATCGAGAGCTATGACACGTAGCAAGTCACCGCGACGATCACGACGCCGGGTACAAGCGCCCAAGGCCTGTGTCAACTATTAATACCGAGAGCGGTGGCAGGAAAGCTCACTGGCCGTGTTTTACCCCACCCTACTCAGTAACACCTCGGCAGACGTGTTTCCGAGCAATACCTTAACTCACTACGAAAAACCGTTACCCCAACCCTTGTACCTGCCTGGTCGTTGAGAATGTGGTCTGGTAGGTATCCAGTACCCGCATACGTGGTACAACGTGGAAGAGGATGTGGCATGGTATCTGATCACGCACGCCAGCAAGACATCTCTTTGTACTCCCTGAAGGCCAGTACCACGCCCCCAAAGTGCTCATCAGGCGTTGTGCGAACTCATGGAGGGTAAGATCGGTCGCCGGGTGGGTAACAAGACGGAACCCCTCCCGTTCAAAGATTCCGTTTTCTTATCGTTTAACGAATACAATCAGAAGTTCCACTTAAGGATGACTGTCAACGTGAGCACAGAATTCAGCAAGGGCCTAAAACAACTGTTAGGACTGCGTGAGAATCTGTACGCGGGTCCTACCGAAGTAGGTTTCACCGCCGAATCCACCTACAGTACAACGGACATGCGGGGTGATTTGTATGGCCGGTACAGTTACTCAGGCGTGGTTTATGCACACATTGTCGGAGACAGCAACGTACCTCTGCTACGCGTCTGCCCGGTGAAAGGGAATTACGGGGATCAAGTTACCAACAGTTTCAAGCACATCGTTTATCTACCGGTCGTTCAGAGAGATATTAGCTCCATCATCATGGATATAAGAGACGATGCCGGTCAACCGATTGCATTCGAACGTGGGAAAGTGATGCTGACACTTCATTTCCGTCAAGTCCGAACGGTTCACTTTGCAGAATGAAGGTGCCTTATCAATGCAATACATCCAGTTACGTCGATCATTACACCAAACAAGCCGGCGGTAGTCTACCCATGTTCAGTGGAGTGCATATTCAGCGCGGGCATGGGCTGGGGAACATACTCGAGAGCATCGCCAAAACGTTCCTGACCTTGGTGGCGCGTGGGTCAAGGCGGTCGGCAAACAAGCGGTACGAAGTGGGGTGCAAGCCCTGGGAGATGCGTTCAGCGATGTCCCCGTCGGAGAAGCACTGAACCGTTGAGCCAAAGAAGCAGAAGGCGTCTTGGTCGCCAAAGCAAAACGCACCGTAGGAAATAAAAGACGCGCACCGCCGAGACCGCGCACCAGTCGACGACCGACTCAGCGACGACGCATATCGAAAACCCAAGATATCTTTTCTTAAACTTTTATCTACGCCGAGTCATGTCCTTCTAGCAACAGTGAATTTGAGTTGTGGGCTATACCACCCACCCTGGGGGTAGTCTATAGTTGCGGATTTTTGATCCCCCGTCAAAATTTTTGAAATTAATTTTCCACCAGGTTTGACCCCATGAGAATTTTTGTTGGCTTTTTGTTTATTAATATTTGTAATATCATTCAGTTGACTGGTTGATTTGATTCAAATCAGTACATGGTATTTTGCCAGTTAGATTGGCCCATGCCTCACTATGTAGATGGAAGTGCGAAAGTGTGGTTGTAAACTGGGGGCCTTTTTCAGCTTGCGAGCACATGGTATACTTTGCAATGGGAAAAAGAGTTTGAAAACGGCCTGGTCGACCCCCTATTTTCTTTGTTAATTTTTGTTGGTCCTTGGACTGGGCACAGTGTCGGTGAGTTTCATGACAATCGATTGTCAAGTTTTATCTGTCATGGGGAGAGAATAGGACATATTTTGGACCAAATTTAGAGGATTTTCCTGAAGTCTGGGGCAAGATCAGTAAGGGTTATGGGGACTCCAATTTCGGTCAGCAAGGCTTACATCTGTCTCGGCTTCATGGCAAGAGTCTGCTTTTTCAGAAAATATATAGTTTTATGCTGGTTCTCTCAAAACACGGTTGCATTTTAGCATATAATGAACCAGCCTACTGTTTAATTTCAGATGCCTTGGCTCTTCTATAGACTGCTACCCCCGACCAGTGCCGAGGAGGGACAATGGGTAGAACATCTACCCCTTTCCAGCATCACAGCCACAGGCCCCAGTGAATTCACCATCACCAATGTTGATACGACATACCTGAATTTAGCACATACGTACCTGTACGTGAAAGCTAAAGTCACAAATAAATATGGGTCGGTCCTCAATTACAAGCGTCTAGTCCGTCATTCATAATCCAGCCGTCGTCCATTAGAGAATATCCGCGTCCATACTCCAAAGACCTATTCCATATAACAGTATTAGCACCAAATTTGAAAAGACAATCATAGTATACATAAACATAGGCTTGTTTCCTGCAAGAGAGAAGCGGTCAACAGCTTTCAATGATGCCGGTAAGACATCATGATGTTCCAAAAATATCAAATCCGTATCGCTGATCAGTATTCTTAATCCATAATATTCGTTGTAAAGTCGTCATCTAAAGAAAGATGTATCTCAGTCACGCTTTGATTGTGGCTGTTCATATGAGTACCATGAGGATCTTGAAGTACATGGGTTCATACGGCCCCTAGCCCCGGGTTAAGCGGAATTAGACACAAGTTACGAAACGTAGCGCCATAGATCTTGCACGCTACGTTCGTATTTTGTTATCAGCATGTGATATGTATCGCCAAAGTTGAGAAACTTTGAGTGGAGGCGCTTGGTGGAATAGCCCTGTTTTATAAGTTTCTGCAACAATGTTTTGTGGCGTTGATTAAAATCATCACATCTAACACAGGATCTAGCAAATGCTACTAAGCGAGATATGTATACGCCATATGCAGGTCCCACTGGAATATTACTATCCAGAAAGGGATAGTTTACGATGTCGAAATTGTAATCATCTCTTTTGTCATAAAGTCGACGAGAGAGAATGCACCAATGGGTCCATTCAATCTCTGGCTCCATTCGCTATTCCAGCAAGTGGACATATCACTCAGTGATAAACTTGTGAGTGCGTCGATGAACATGTAACCGTACCGGGCCTACATCGAAACACTGTTATCCTCTGGGCGTGACGCTAAAATGTCGTACTTGACAGCACCGTTGTTCTACCGAGATACCCCATGCGAGATGGAAGCGAGTCCTGATAACTTTGGATCGACAGAGAGAATGGAATTCACGGCACAGAGTCACTCGGTCGATATGATGGGACGTCTGCATGCAGACTTATCCGGCGAGTACAAACCAAAGTGTTTTCCGTCTCTAACCAAGCAAATCTATTCCTGGGGAATTTACCTAAGTGCCTAACCATCGCCTGTGTAGAGAACGTCAGTTATAATGGAACGATCACGAGGAATCCGTTCAACCTGAAATCATTCAGCACCAATTTCGTGGTCCTGCATGTGGACGGGCAACAGGTCCCAGCACGCCCCTGCAACCCAAGTTCGGAACGAGCAATTACATCCGGAGCTATCTGAACCGGGCAAATCAACCTGGGTGAAGGAAATATGATTAGCCGAGAAGATTTCGGGCAAGGGTACACATTGTTCCGTTTCGATGTCATACCCACCTTAGAAATCGACCATCAGCTGAATCTCCTCAAGAAAGGCAACATACGCTTGGAACTTCATTTCGGGACACCTCTACGAAAAAACCATCACTGTGATTTGCTACTCTCAGTTTGACAGCATTATTCAAATCGATAAAAGCCGTAATGTCCTGTGTCATTACACACCTAATATGGATACAGACCAGATTACCACCGTGCTCGGGCACGATCGGTGGACACGTACGGTGTTTCAAGGGGTGTTTGCCCGAGATGTGTTCTCATTAGACCGTGTGTATCCCGTCGCCTACGTCCTCAACACGGAGCCGATGGATCGGCCCGGTCAACATTAGGGGGGGGGGGCGTGTACATCACAGGACAGCAGGGCGAATACTTCGATTCGCACGGCCTGTCACCCCTCCATCCCGATTCAACAGCCTTCATGGACGAAGGCACAGAGACCTGGCGTTGGAACAGTCAGGCGTTGCAAGGCCAGTCAAGCGTTGCACGGCCTGACCAGTAGCGTGTGCGGCTAGTACTGCTTGTTTTTGTCCTCCGTCGCAACGCGGTCGAGGACATTAAAATGGTTCTTGCTTCTTTGTGTCCGTGGATGTCCGTGTACGTCCGTGCATGCCTGTCTGAATTTTCCGCAAGCGATAACTTCCTAACGCTTTGTTGGATTGCATCGAAATTCGGCATTCGCATTCCTTGCGACAAGACGCCAGTTGGTATTACATTTCAGCAACATCTGCCTGAAAGTGGCGCCACTTGGTCAAAATGGGTCTTGCTTCTTTGTGTCCGTGTTAAAGTTTTTCACAAGTGATAACGTCCAAATGCTTCGTCGGATTCTCCCGAAATTCGGCATACGCATATCTTGCGACAAGACGCTGGTTGCTAGTGCATTTCAGCAACATCTGCTTGAAGGTGGCGCCAGTGAGTTTCGCTTCTTCGTGTCCGTTCCAGTTAAAATGGGTCTTGCTCTCTTTGTGTCTGTGGATGTCTGTTCAAATTAATCACAGACGATAACTTCCAAAAATTTTGTCGGATTCCTTCGAAATTTAGCATATACATTCCTTGTGACCAGACGTGGGTTGGCATTGCGTTTCAGCAAGATCCGACTGAAGGTGGCGCCACTGAGTCTTGTTCCAATCTTCTGTGCATGTCCGTGGTTTCCATTCAAATTCTTTTTTCTTCCGCTTCTCGCTGTCAGTTTTGAGTTTCATGTCGCTTTAAATAAAGGGCAACCTTTCCTTCAATTTTGCTATCAAATCATTCTATTCTACATCATATGATTTACCCTAAAGCTTTTGCATGAACCATATTTTATTTCAGAAGTATAATATGAAATAACTGGCGGGGAAATGCCCGCAGTACCGAACCCCAGTTTTTTTTTAATTTCGTGTCATCTTAAATGAAGGGCAACATTTCCTCAAATTTCGCTATCAAATAATTGTATTCCACATCATATGATTTACCTTAAAGCTTTTGCACGAACCATATTCTATTTTAGATGTATAATATGAAATACCGAACCCCTGTTTTTTTACCCCTCGGCCATTTTGGCCTCGGGGTATTGTCGTCGCCATGTACGTCCGTCCGTCCGTTCGTACATCCGTCCGTACGTCCGTCT
>JAVTVY010014153.1:0-55211 GCA_036873755.1 Hanleya hanleyi | reverse complement strand
ATTCCGCTTCCAAATAATTTTCACTCCGTTTACGTGCTTAAATGTGCAACAAGGTGTCTCAATTTCACACGCAATGGAACACGTAGTCAGGGAGGAGTGCAACGCCCTGTTAGAGAGATCATGTACGGATATTAGCTGAATAGCAGCTCTTTGACGTGAACAGGCTCGTACGCAGGATTTTCATCGTTTCAGGTTCAGTACGTCATTCTACAGGGTCCCCGCTCCTTACACACACCCTAAACCATCCATAGAAATCCCCCTTTATGCAATAATATAGAGAATGCATCTAACTGCGTGTATTATTTTCCCGTTGATTACCTAAAATGGGAACGGTCAGTGTGCTGTGACCGGTCTTATTTTCTACTGTGACACATAATTCAGAAAGATCTATCCAGAATCAGAGAAAATCTCGAATACCTGGCATGCTATTTTCGAAGCACAATGCCGTTGGGCTTGCAATGTTGTAGAAGAGGGATAGGGATTGGTCTTTGTGGTGTTATTAGGCCAACAGGACTAAATTCAGTTGTATTTTGTTTTCGTAAATTTGGCACATGTTTTGGATAGACTTTTTCATGAAATTTGAAGTCATATCCAGAGGCTGTGCGAAATTTCACTGCTCTGCGAGATTTGCTTCGAAATATTGCTGAAAATGGGTTACACTGGAAATGTGGAACAGGTTGTAGAAAGACTATATCACGTTTGTAAATAATCCAGACGACCAGCTTAGTTTTTAGAGTGTATTTTTGAGATATTTACTCAGGCCTAGTTAAATCCTTCAAACACATAGCTCAGTTCGCTTGTCCGTCCATCAATTTCCATCTGCTGGTGACCACATTTCGTGAGCATGCCAGAAATACTTGCGCTGGCCCCATGCATCCAATCCTTGCGCTCTTGAAATATTCCTCACTCGCACGCTCGCGCCCAAAGTTCCTTTCGCTCGGGCAAATATTCTTCAATAGCCGTGGTCATTCTGGGTCCGCTTGACCCTAATGCTGTCGACGGAAACATCTGGAGATTCCGGATAAACTTCCCATTGCACGGAAAGCTATTTTCGTCATTGTTCGGCGGAAGGCCGAACTAACCTTGGAGAAGCACTGTTGCCAGTTCACGGAACTTTGTCCACAGCCGTGGAATACTTCACGAGCGGAACAGTGGCGTAGGAAAATGATAGTCCGGGGCCATGCCCCCCTTAAAAAATTGAAAATCTAGAGTCCATTTCCCGTGATCTGGAACATTTTCAGAGGGTTTTTTTTTCTCAGATACGTATTGGACCACTTTCATTATAACGGCGTCCTGAGAGACAAATCGACAAATGAACAACGTACACGATCATTACACTGGCGATGAATAGGAAAAAACGTATTTTAGCTGGAGCTCGAAATAGTGATATGTTGATATTATTTACACAATTTCCATGCTTCACTTCGTGGAAACTATATTATAGCAGCAATCAACGTTCAATCAGCTGAGTTGTCGATCTCAAAACCTGGGACGGGGGCGAGGGGTGGTGGGGGATGAAGGCGGAAAGATCCTTTCTCTCCCCCGGTTCCTATGCCTATGCACAAGGATTGTCTGTTGTGGATCCCGGGTTTTAGAATCCGAGCGCATGGAACTGCATCCGTCCACACGAGATTAGGTAAAGGCGTTGCGGTGCGTGCATAGAGGAGTTCACTAGGCCTGTCACTGAACAGAAACGTCTGATATATTGTTATCTAGGTCCCCAACAATGTATATGTTATTCTGGCGTTACAACGTGGAAGACGTTACTGTGTATCAATTTATGCAGCTGATTTTCTGGTCGCCGCCGTCAAAGGTTCACTCTACATGTCATAAAGCGTAATAAAAAGCCTGGGCCATGTAGATGATCCATTTCTGCATGACCGCCAAGGAACAGGAAGTGTTTTTGAGTTTATTATGACACAAAATCCCGTTGAAATGGCTTCTGCTAAAGGGGAACAAATTGTTTTTGCCATATACATGAAACAGCACGCGCAGAATTACAGATTATGGATTTTACTGATAGTTTTTTGAGCAGTCTGTGATTTTTCATATCGTGACCTGGCAAACTCTACCAAATGTCCCGCGTAAATATGATCTGATCACCCATGTAACGTGCATCCTCATTTTCGCCGAACACTCCAGGGTACGCTGCCGAAGTTAATTTGTATTAACTACCGTGAGAAATATGTATTTATGAGTGATTCTCACCGTCGCTTCTGTAGACCATCTTCTGAATCCGCCATGCTGTCTCTCCGAGACCGTGCTCCAAATCTCATAAGATGGTCCCTGGCTCTCCAAGGGCGCGTTTCCCTCGCAAGACGGTGCTTTGACTAAACGCCGTGGTGTAGGGGTGTTCAAATGATCCTATGTTTGTTTTGTTTATCAGTTTAACTTGATATATTTGAAAAAATTTAAAGCCGAAGGATTGGTTTTGTTGCCTAAACGATTTCATTCCCTCAAACATTAGGCCAGTAGAGTTCAAATATCAGGACTCAAGTTTGTTTCTTCAAAAATCGATACATCCCGTGATTGAAGCCCTTTAGAGATTTTCACACATTTATTGCATAAATGAGAACCTGATATGGAAGAAATATGGCTTTCGCAGGTTTTAAGCCGGACTCTGGCCATCTTGCCCTGATATACTGCGACAGACACCATGTTCAAATTTCTAGATAATTTTATAATAATTGACAAACTTCAAATTTTGGGGGCGACATCTAAATTTCTCATAAGTCTATTTTACAATTCTTGGTGGTTTTTAATCGTCAGTGCATAGGGATTCCCAAGAAATTGAACTGTTTTTGTGATTCGTCTGAACTGATGTAAATAAAGAGGTCACGGCATATATTTACATACAAATATCCACGGTCTGTAATGGAAGAGTTCGTTGATTTGATATTTGTCATCATAATTAAAATTAACTACTGGGTGGCGAGGTTCATTAAATCGGTGATGATATACTTAATGTGTGCAAGCGAAGGGCAGCACTCGCCGACATTTTCCAATATGGCGGCCAAACATTTTACAAACATATCCTTAGTAATTGCCCATTGTACGATGGTACACCCCGGCACATTTTCCCCGTACAATAAAGTCCCATATCATGGAATGCCTATTGTGAAATCATTATTATGCACAAAATACCCTCTTATCAAATTGAAATTCTGAGCCGTTTCCATGAGAAATGCATGCACGAAGGCATTGTGGTTTTTATGGAATCCATCGATTCTATGAGCCAAAGTTGATACGCCGCTACATTTTGTTAAAAAAACATAGATTGAGCGATCTGGAATGTATTCGCTTGAAAATCAAGCCCCCGAAATATAGCTCCCGAAGGAGCCCCACCTTCGGGATAATACTCCTCCCTTGTGCCCAGAGAAAACAAGGCATTTTAAAATTGCAAGAAATTGTTACTTGACAGAGTAGTATAGAAACGGGAAATTATGGTCTCGTGGCCTACTTTCGTAGAGGTCAAGGCCCCTATATTTCCGACAAAGGTCACGTGACGACCACGTGACCACAAGTGACCTCGGGTGTATGTATTCCTCCGCAGTGATGCGGTCATGTCCGGCGGCCATGCGATCACTTCCTGTTCGGGGTAGAAGCCTCCGCAAACAGAAAGTAGTCCAGTGGGCATTGAATTCGAGTGTCCCGATTATAGCTTCTAGGTTATGATTACCATACATAGCCATACAGCGAGAGAAGGGGAATCCCCTGGTCCTAGCTGGAGTCGAAACCGTACTGCGCGCTCCAGAAGTGGGCACGTTATCCACTGCACCATGAGTCAGCCAATGCTAGGCAAGGTTGAAAATACCCTAATGTATCTACCAGAGGGCAGATCTATATACGGCTATGGTGTAGGCCAAATCGGGAACCCACGCATGGACATTTGCGGTATGGAAGCATTGGGGTGGTCATTTTTTTCTTGTAGATTTTACTATGGGGTGTGGCACCTTGTTTTCTTCGTCTCGAGTTGTAGAACACGTTGAGAGAGATCTCGAGGCCATGGGATGAATTTCGCTGAAAAGTTCAGGCAGGTTTGAGGTGGACATGTTAGGTCCATTCTGGTGCAGTGGACAATGTTAGTCCCAGTGGGGAACCCACTCATGGACATTTGCGGTATGGGTTGTGGCACCTTGTTTTCTTTATATCAACACGTGGAAGACGATGGGAGTGATCTCATGGCCATGCGTTGTCTTTTATTGAAAAGTGCTGATGTCGCATGCGCAGTAGGCAGGCAGATCGAGGTGGACGTTTTGGGGTTTAGGTGGACCCATATTTGTTCGATTGGGTCATGTTAGGTATCAGTTTGAAGCACGCGTGGGGGAGCGTCCAACTGGATGTGTGGGGGATGGGAATATCGTCTATTTGCGGATGCGCAGTAAGAAAAGTGTATTTGAATGTGCGTTTTGGGGTCGCGACGGAACAATATTGACCCGATTGGGATGCAGGAGATATCCTAGTGAAACATTCGTTGGGGACCATCCGACTGGACTAGTGTGGCGTCCGTTTTCAACATCTTGCGCATGTATAAACACGGACTTCACACCTGGTGAGTCACAGAAATGGGAATGTTGTTCTTGCCATTGAGATAGTGTCTCTCAATTTCGGGGAAGCATAAGTCAGGGAAGTGATCCAGTTGCCTCTTAGTAGTAGAGAAAACAGAAACTCAGTATATTTGTCCTGTGACAAGAAGGGTTTTACAGTAACGCCTTAAAGCCGGTCGTTACGCCTTAACGCCCGTCTCAACGCCTCAACGCTCTATCTTATCACCTCAACGTCCTATCTTCACGCCTCATCTTAACGCCTTAATGCCCAAGCATGCCAGTGTTTTATCTTTGTACCATGCTATTATATAATACTAACGCATCGACAAATTGTATGTATCAATCAAACATTCAAACCAGGGAATAAAACATGGTAGTTCCCGATGATGTCACCGTTCTACACCGGGACATTATACAGGTGTTTAGCTGGGAAAACCCCTGTTTTGTAGGTCACCGCTCTATATGTCTGGGTAAATTTTGCGGGACATTTCTGTGGAAAATCCTGTTCTATTCAAAGATCTATCGGGAGTAGTAGAGGAAGGGGAGTTTCAGAGGTACAAAAGAGCTTTTGGGGGAGTTGAGGGTCTGGTTTGAGTCGGTTACCTGGTAGAGTTATCTGTGTGTGCGTGTGTGCAAGAGGAGAAGGAGGACGAGGAGGAGGAGGAGGAATGGGGTTAAGGCCCTAACGTCTTCTATAGCTAATCCCTTACGGCTTAATGCCATGATGCAGATGACAGAAAGACAGATCAACTCGTTCAAACATTTTGATATAGTTTATTCTCCCCCATGTTACATCATACCCAAGCTGGGGGAGCCGCATTGGGTAAGTTTACAATTCTCATAGGCTCTTGCCCAATCAGAGACCATCGTTTGGCGCTGCATCTATCATATTCGTTCTTGCCCGATAGATGTATTCTCAGCTCGTCTTGTCTAATCAGAAACCGCCATTTCAGAAAATTTCAATCTTCGCCCATGTTCGCTCTGATCCGTTTGTTCTAATCGTCGTCGGACAGGTCAGAATACTATAATGGCAACATGTCCCGGAACAGCAGTTTGTGCATTTTGATCGCATTTTTGCAGGGCATCGGTGGGTGGTGGCCCCATATCCTCTTCCAAGTGACGCTTGGTCTTCATGATAGACCTGTGCGTTTCGTCGCCTTTTATTTTAACCTTTAGCAGACTAAACCGTTCATAGATCGCCATGGCAGTTTTTCTTCTGATTCAGGGGCGCAATTTGATGTACGCCTGTTGTAAGTTATCCTGTCCGTCGTCTTCGATCGCTTCAGCGTGAGTATTGATAGCTTCATACACAATACGATCCCAAAACGTAGGTTCTTCCTCACTTCCCTGGGATGTGGGCTGACTATCAGAGATCAAGCTCCCTGTATCAGTAGATAGACTTTCAGCAGTCTCTGTTTCGGTATTAGTCGGCGGATTCTCCGAATCAACTGGCACATTCTCAGCATCTGCATCGGCTTCTTGTGACTCGGTGTCTTCAATCCCATGTATGTCGCATCATATCGTAACGTCTGGTGAACGTGCGTTCGTACTTACAACAAGTATTAGCCATGTTGATGGTTGAACGTCGACTGTGCACATTTTTAAGATACGCTTGCTTTTATGACCAGTAACGCCCAGTTTAAAGCTTTAACGCCCTGGTGAAATAGCCCAGAAGCTTTGATATTTCTGGATATTCCATGGTAATGACACTAATTCACCGGACTGCAGTGACGCCCGTCAACGCCCGTCGTTTGACCTTAACGCCCGTCGATGCATTGTCCTTAGATTGGCCGGAAATGGTAGCCTTTGTATTTTCAACGTTGACCATCATACCCTGTTCTGCTGAAGATTAACAAACATATGTGTGTGATTTATCTAGTAGTCCCATGGTGGCCAGTGAGCCCATGATTTTCGGATCTTCTAGAACTTCTGCTTGACCGTCCCTGACTATTTCCGCCGTGGAACAAACTGTTACGCCATTTACCATCAGGTTTACAACATTCACAACTACAGGAGCTCCGCGAGCAGCTCGCTAAGGCAGACTTTTCTGAGTGAGCAACACATAGCATGGTTGGTACTACGAGACGACCCACTTTCGCTGTCTACCAATCCAAGTGTTCGATATTCCAGCAGTGGTGTGTCACTAAACAGGTTGAGCCGAGTTCTGCTTCTGTTAAGCATATAGCTGACTTCCTGTTATACTTACCACAGGAAAAGGGTTTGACTCCGGTGAATTTTGGCAGACAGTTGATCCCGGAGATCCTCGCTCTGGATTTTAAAGTTATTAGACATAGTCCACATTGGAGCAATGTAGTTCTGTCCACATTGCCTGATTTTGTAGCAAAGAATCAGACACTTCATGATACGAATTCAAGGGAGTTCTCAATTCCTGCGTGGTCTACTTTCTTGTCATCGGGAATTGAATCTGACACCCTAATGTATCCAGTTCGGGCTTTTAGTCGCCAGACGTCTTCAATTTTTTCCACCACTTGAATATCGCTCTAATTTATCACCCGTATATGGTAGAAGTCCGCCCTCTGTATATGTCATTCGAAAAATTTATGTAGGTTTATTGTTTTGTTGGGGAATTTAAGCCGTATGTCGTCGGGCATCACGTTTATCAGGTTTACCCCATGTTGAGGCGTTTCTTTCATCAGACTTCCTCGATTATCATCCACTAACATCAGCTGAGTTATTTTGTTAGTGGATCTGTCATCAGAGCTATCGAGCTATCGTATCTAATTCCGCTTAAGCCGGTGCTAGGGGTCATGTGGATGCTTCATATTCTCCACATGAACAGCTGCGATGAAAGCGCGGATGGAATACTAAGGCTACGTCCAAGAATCTACCGTATTCTCAGCACTGAATGTGAGGTGCCGGAGGAAGCTTTACTGTGGAGTCATATGGTTGCTTTTTACTCACCATACGTCGTCAATTTTTCCCACGTCTTGCATATCGCTCCAATTTGGCTGTCGATCTAAATCGTACGGATACAATCAGGGCGAGACATATACATTTTTTCATATCTTTCGTTCCTCGATGACAAATGGAGACTTCAAAGAATACAATATCATCGTGGATATCGAAAATGATTAACCCGGCTTACCATGAAGTTCCACTGAGGCACAAGTAGTGGTTAAATGGACAGTACTGACTCAATGTATTTATGTAATAATACCCAAAATAGTGTTTTTGTTACTTAAGATGTAATAATCCCTAATTTTCTGCATAATATGTTTTGTTACTTATAAGTAATAATCCCCATTTTTATATGTGGTATCACCTCAGTTCTATTTTTAGATCATGACATCATTGGAAAATCCCTAAGGGTCGGAAGGGTGACCTTTTGACCTGGATGTGACCTTTGACCCGCGCACACAATCGCGGATAATCCGCGCGCGCGTCCGGATAACACGCGCGCGCTGCGTGGCGACCCGGTGACACATAGTATATACTTATTATCTATTGCTTAAAAAAAAAAATAAAACACAATCACAGCTTTAAAGTGGATGTTAATAGATACTTTTATTACTGATGTTTATTTGATGTCTGTAGTTGTGTAGATCTTTGTATGTATGTATTTATGATGGTGAAGCAGAGTTGAGCACAACTTATCCACAAACAACATTTTCACAATGTTCACAGTCGCAGAGTTTTTGGCACGGACCGACTCCGCAGTTCGTACACTTCAGTTTGTTGGGCTATACTTTCTTGTTCTCCCCACGGGTCATCAAGTTCCGATAACTCTATATCGCGTATACCAACACTTGTTGATGTTCTGTTTACCGTTGTCAGTATTTTTTTTTAGTAGCACGCCTACAACCAGCACCAGTAACGTCATCACACACGACATAACCCCAATAACGATGCGATAGTTGGAAACTAAAAAATAAATAAAAAAGAAACGATGTTTTAGTCAAAAGTATAAAATATGGGAAAACCTCCTTCTATACCATTATTCTGATAAGTTTCATCATCTGAGCAAGAATGAGGAAATATAACAGCTTCAGTATAATCTTCCACAACGTTTGTCATTTAGATTTCATTTCCACCACGTGTCGTTCAATATTGAAACTGATTAATACACTTTTTGCTTGAGTTAAGCATATGTTAATTGTTAGAATCAAAATCAATATGACATGATTTATCTTAATTAATATCTCACTTTCTCTTCGCTCAACGACGCAGTCACAGGTGTTATTATAATCAAACGGTGGTGGTGAGCTAGGTATGGTTGTAGGTTCTTTCGTTGTGGATACTGTCTCGGTCGTCTGAGCTGTCTCGGTAGATGTAATCGAAGGAAGAGAGGATGGTGTTGTTGTAGATTGACAGTCGATAGATGTTGAGGTCATGGTTTCACTTGATGCATCAGTCGACATCGAAGTTGTTGTTTGTGGTGATATTGTTGTTGTTGGTAGTGTTGATAAGAATGTGGATATGACAGTATGACAAAGAACACCGTTAACAGCTGGTGGTGTTTTCCATGTCTTCACATCCTCGCATGAAACTGGGCTGTCTGTCGGTGTTAATATTGTTTTCAGCTTCGGAAAATGAGCTTCGTCCAGGTGAAGGTGTAGTACATTCTTTGACGATATCAAACTTAATTCTACCACGTCTGAGTATTCCTGAGTTGAAGATACAACTCCGTTTAAGAAAACAACGCGATCACATCTGATGGATGTCCTCGAATTTCGACATTTGTGCAGATTATCTGCATAGGCAATTGTCGCTAGAATAAGAACAAACAGTAGTTGACACATTTTCGCAGTAATATCAAGAGAATGATGGTCAGGGTTTAATTTGTTCTTATATATATATATACTGCTTTGGTTTTCGAGTAAAGCCACTGACCGGAAACATAGGTTAACACTTAATTGTTTATGAAATGTTGGAACAGTTATTATAATTAACACCCCTGTTATGCTAGCTTTGAGGACTGGGAATGTTACCCGCTGTTATTTTAACACAGTAGGTTTGTATATACAAACACAATCACTTAAAGCAGCAATGAAAGCCCTAAAAGTAACAAAAGATACGTATACACTTTGTTGCATAAATACACAAGAAAGTTATATTTAATTTATATTACAATATAAATTTGTTAAAATCACAAGAAATGTTGTAAATTATACTTTCCTGTGTTTACACACGAAATATGAGTTAACAAATGCGTCAGACGATTTTGTCGCTTCACATGATTAATTCTAATGAACCGACCATATGTTTGTCATCATAAAGTAATTGTTGTTGATAAGTTTGACTTTAGTTTGAATGAAGAAACATATTTTATTACTTGAGTTTATATGGTGTTTGCAGTTGTGTAGATGATAAACTGTAAGGAAGTATGATTGCATATTCTCAACATGTACAGACTTGCATCTATACAGACGCCTACAAAGAGCTACATGAATGAGTCATTTACCCACAGTATTATGAATACACCTGGTCCTTTATCTTTAATTCTCGACAAAGAGTCATGAGTCCTGCTCTACATCATTATCAATAGCAAACTTGGATAAATTTGTATTTGCTATTGGAAAAACCCCTGTTCTATTCTTAGTATACCTATGCCTTTGTCTTTAGTTCTCGACAAGTATAGACACGTGTGTTTGACATAGAATTCTTAAAATTCAAATAAAATAATATAACACTTAGTAGATATCTGTATTCGATAATACATGTTTTTATGCTTCTTAGACATTATATTTGTCACGAATTACTATTAGTTTATCAATCTTATTATAATTTCAGTTATACTGAAATAAAATTCACTGTTCAAATGTTTTAAAGGTAAATGATAAATTTTTGATACACTTAATATATAAATACGTTTGAACCAAACACAAATGGATAATATTTACGGAAAAAAATCTTACAGCGCGTTACAGCTGTCAATTTTCAGCACGGCGGGCGCGCCACAACCCACCTTGCATTAACAATTAACTCTAGGGGGACAATAACATTGTGACCTCAAACCGATGCATCAAAGCTTTTATCCGGTCAGTGGACATAGGCGAGTCCAGCTGTTTCATTAATATTATGGCGCTAGATATCATATTGACGTTATTCAAATGCTATTCATATGAAAAATCAATCTTTACATTTTGGAGGGAGAAATGTGCTTGTTTAATCTATGTTTTCCACAAATTACTGTTAAATGAATAGTGGTATTAATATTTTTAATATATGTTAGTAAACTATATGTTTCAAGCTATAGAAATATATGAAATTTGTTATTACTTCTAAAGGTTTTCGTGGCAGAAAAATACGTTTAGACTCAAAATTAGCTATATTTATCACATTTAATACATGTTTAAGTTGGAAACTAACACATAAAATCGTTGTTCATCGGTTTCTAACACATGCTTTCTACAAAGTCCGCGCGCATTCTATAAATATCGTAGACATTTACCACATCTCAACACTTCCATTCCACGATGGCAGAGAGAGGAGCAAGGCGACTCAGAAGATTAAGGATGGCCCAAATCTTCAACAATTTAAGGCGGAGCAGTGCAAATGAAAGACCTATCGCAGAAGAAGACAAAACAAAGGAATGGGGAGTTTGCGTCATATGTATGGATAGACGTGTAAAGTTAATGCTCGCCCCGTGCTGCCACATCTGCACCTGTGCGACGTGTTTCCATAGGATGCTCATCAACGTTAGATGTCCCGACTGTAGATGCATCCACACGCCAGTGCCCTGCCCAGTTTGCCGGCAACAAATTCATCGTTTCTACAACGTCTTCATTTAATTCCATGTAGAAATTCCAAAGGCCCTTTTCAGGGCCAACCATTATTTTCGAAAGGGAAACTTCTATTAAGCACATATGTTTTGTTTTGTTTTTTGTCGTTTTATTTATTTATTTATTTATTTATTTTTTTTATTTTTTTTATTTTTTTTATTTTTTTGGCATTCGAATATCCACCAAAAATGACTAACGTCATGTTGTTTATTGAGTCCGATAGAAAATCAATTTACTAAATGATGATATCGCAAAGAAATTAGTATTAATTAGTATTCATCAAAATACGTATACATAGTGTAACAAATAGAGATACATTGATTTCACTCATTCAGTATCACCGGGAGATGACGAAAGTTCCTTGCAGGATCAACCATAGAATGAATTTGACTAGCTTTATAACACATCCCATCATTAGGACTTTCCGATCGTATCCTTGTATAAAACAAACATTTAAATTCAATGTTCATCGTAACAAAACCCTTTATCTGTAGTTCTCGACAAGTACAGACACGTCTATGCAGCGCAATAGACATTAAACAAAGATCCATGAGTCATACTATTGTTAATTCCCCTGTATTATTTCTCGACATGTAGACACTTGTCATAGTGAAAATTACTCATCGCTTATAAAAACACACACGCGTATCGCTTAACCATCACTTCTCCCCCAAGAAGTGATTAGATACAAACGTTTCTTTCATATACCCACGGTCAACTACACATCAATATATTATAAGGTATAATAATAGGATAAACACCGCCTTTTGTGGACGCTTTTTCTTTACACGCTTTCTGCACGCGTGAGCCAGGTAAGCGGAGGCGACGTATGGCTTTATCTTTAGAACATTTGACGCTATTTTTGTGTTATTTGGTTACAGATTATCCGCTGCTGTTTTCTAAATTTTACATTGGGTAAACTCTTCTTGTCTTGTATTCTCGATATGTATACACTTGCATCTGTGTAAATTACCTACAAACAAAGAAGCATATGGGAGTTAATAAACAAGTTCAGACTTATCCATACCTATTAATACGTTCACGTATACAGCCCTCTACATTCACCATGCTTCAACTCCATTCTTAAATAGCTGTCTAAGCGATATTAATTGATCAAATATTTCCTTTTGTACAATTTTTATTGTTGTGTGTCAACGCGTGCCAGAGCTCCTTTTCAGCCTGCTCTAGGCCATATTTACTCAATAGAAATCTTAATGTATTAGACAGTCTTGGCAGCCTATTTGGAGGGGAAAATGTGCTTTTTAGATTAGCCTTTATACAGATTTCTATTAACTTAAACTCCTGACAGACCTCCAGGAGAAATTAGCAAAATGATTAAATATTTCACTGGTTTATTCATAGCTTCACATTTGTGATTATATTCAGCCACTGCGTTTATCGTAGTTGACACAGCACAGGTCACAATAAGCTTTAAATCGCCAATCTTAGTATTAAAATTATCAAGTAGGAATATAGGTCTTGTTGAATTAAACAATGACAGTCACTCCGAATGAAATCTTGTGCACTCCAGTAGGAAGTGGGCACCTTCTTTTAATGCCTTAATAACGACTTTGAGACTATACAACCTTGATTTTCCCATACATGACCACATCCTAGGGTAAATATCATTTTTCTCAGAAGTTCTGTGTATTTGATACTCTATTAGTCTCAATCTGTTCCATATATGTCTGTGTGTAAATCATTGAATGTTTTTTATCAGTGATTTTGTGATTGTATCAATCATTTTATAAATGATGTTGTGATTGATTCAGTCATTATGCGGATGCATGATTGTGTAAATCATTGAATGAATCTTAGAATCAGTGAGACAGAGATTGTCTAAACGGATGTATGATTGTCTAATTCATTGAATGATTCTTTGAACCAGTGAGACAGTGATTTGTGAAAGATTGAATGAATGAGTCATTGAATGCATTCACTGATTGATTAAATGAATGAATGAATTAGTGAGTCATTGAGACAGAGATTATCTAAACGGGTGTATCATTGTTTAATTCATTGATTGATTCTCTGAATCAATGATTTCGTGGAAGATTGAATGAATGAAAGATTGAATCAGTGAGTCATTGAGACAGTCCTTGTCTAAACGATACATCGAATCAATGTGTGTGTGTGTGATTGATTAGCCACCAATCAGAGCGTAGCTCTTCTATTGTCTAAAAATATCCACCAATCAGAGGACAGCTGAATATATACTGAGTAAATGTGTATGAGTTTATATTGAATACCTGAGTAAATGCGAATGCATATTGATTAACTCAGTATATACTGAGTAAAAACTGAGTAACTGAGTATACAGCGGGTAATTTTGAGTCATTGAGTAATTGAGTTTACAGCGGGTAATTTTGAGTCATTGAGTAACTGAGTATATATTGATTAACTGAGTAATTACTGAGTAAATGTGGGTAGTTATTGAGTAACTGTGAGTAAATGAGCAACTGTCAGCAGATATTGATTAACTGAGTAATTACTGAGTAAATGTGGGTAGTTATTGAGTAACTGTGAGTAAATGAGCAACTGTCAGCAGATATTGAGTAACTGCGAGTAGATACTGAGTAACTGTGAGTACATATTTAGTACCTGATTATACAGTGGGTAACTGTGAGCATATATTGAGTAACTGAGTAAAAACTGAGTGACTGAGTATACAGTGGGTAATTTTGAATAGATATTGAGGAACTGGATAATTACTGAGTAAATGTGTATATACTGAGTAACTCTGTGTAAATTGAGTTACTGTGAGTAAGTGTATATAGACTAATTAACTATCAATCATTGATTACATTCAGTGATTGATTGATTCATTAATTAACTGAATCCTCGAGTAATTGAGACAGTGTCTAAATGATAGATTGAATCTAAGTGTGTGTGTGTGATTGATTAGCCACCAATCAGAGCGCAGCTCTTCTACTGTCTAAAAATATCCATCCATCAGAGCGCAGCTTTTCTATTGTCTTAAAATATCCACCAATCAGAGGACAGCTCTTCTATTATTTAATTATATCGACCAATCAGAGGATAGCTCTTCTATTGTCTAAATATATCGAAATATATCGACCAATCAGAGGGCAGCTCTAAAAATAGTCACCAATCAGTGGGCAGCTCTAAAAATAGCCACCAATCAGTGGATAGCTCTTCTATTGTCTAAAAATAGTCACCAAACAGAGCGCAGCTTATTTTTAGTCATCCATCACCGTATGCTATAAAAGCGATCACCCATCTTATTTTTTCTTCATTCAACATGGATTACTCTAAAATCGACTCCTTCTCGGACGTAAATGCCTTAAATGCTTGGGCGACAGAGCGGGGCGCCTATAACGACGTTGCTGTCAACTTACGCAGAATACAACTACTCGCCGATACTATCAGTCGCTCCGTGCCTACGATATCTCATATTCAATGCGAAGTTTGCTCTCAAACGTTCACGAATCGAGGAAACATGTGATGGGGTGACTGGTGTGACTGCGTCGATGGCGAAGCATATTTCCTCGATTCGTGAACGTTTGAGAGCAAACTTCGCATTGAATATGAGATATCGTAGGCACGGAGCGACTGATAGTATCGGCGAGTAGTTGTATTCTGCGTAAGTTGACAGCAACGTCGTTATAGGCGCCCCGCTCTGTCGCCCAAGCATTTAAGGCATTTACGTCCGAGAAGGAGTCGATTTTAGAGTAATCCATGTTGAATGAAGAAAAAATAAGATGGGTGATCGCTTTTATAGCATACGGTGATGGATGACTAAAAATAAGCTGCGCTCTGATTGGTGACTATTTTTAGACAATAGAAGAGCTATCCACTGATTGGTGGCTATTTTTAGAGCTGCCCACTGATTGGTGACTATTTTTAGAGCTGCCCTCTGATTGGTCGATATATTTCGATATATTTAGACAATAGAAGAGCTATCCTCTGATTGGTCGATATAATTAGATAATAGAAGAGCTGTCCTCTGATTGGTGGATATTTTAAGACAATAGAAAAGCTGCGCTCTGATTGATGGATATTTTTAGACAGTAGAAGAGCTGCGCTCTGATTGGTGGCTAATCAATCACACACACACACATAGATTCAATCTATCATTTAGACACTGTCTCAATTACTCGAGGATTCAGTTAATTAATGAATCAATCAATCACTGAATGTAATCAATGATTGATAGTTAATTAGTCTATATACACTTACTCACAGTAACTCAATTTACACAGAGTTACTCAGTATATACACATTTACTCAGTAATTATCCAGTTCCTCAATATCTATTCAAAATTACCCACTGTATACTCAGTCACCCGTTTTTTACTCAGTTACTCAATATATGCTCACAGTTACCCACTGTATACTCAGGTACTAAATATGTACTCACAGTTACTCAGTATCTACTCGCAGTTACTCATTATCTGCTGACAGTTGCTCATTTACTCACAGTTACTCAATAACTACCCACATTTACTCAGTAATTACTCAGTTAATCAATATCTGCTGACAGTTGCTCATTTACTCACAGTTACTCAATAACTACCCACATTTACTCAGTAATTACTCAGTTAATCAATATATACTCAGTTACTCAATGACTCAAAATTACCCGCTGTAAACTCAGTTACTCAATGACTCAAAATTACCCGCTGTATACTCAGTTACTCAGTTTTTACTCAGTATATACTGAGTTAATCAATATGCATTCGCATTTACTCAGGTATTCAATATAAACTCATACACATTTACTCAGTATATATTCAGCTGTCCTCTGATTGGTGGATATTTTTAGACAATAGAAGAGCTACGCTCTGATTGGTGGCTAATCAATCACACACACACACATTGATTCGATGTATCGTTTAGACAAGGACTGTCTCAATGACTCACTGATTCAATCTTTCATTCATTCAATCTTCCACGAAATCATTGATTCAGAGAATCAATCAATGAATTAAACAATGATACACCCGTTTAGATAATCTCTGTCTCAATGACTCACTAATTCATTCATTCATTTAATCAGTCAGTGAATGCATTCAATGACTCATTCATTCAATCTTTCACAAATCACTGTCTCACTGGTTCAAAGAATCATTCAATGAATTAGACAATCATACATCCGTTTAGACAATCTCTGTCTCACTGATTCTAAGATTCATTCAATGATTTACACAATCATGCATCCGCATAATGACTGAATCAATCACAACATCATTTATAAAATGATTGATACAATCACAAAATCACTGATAAAAAACATTCAATGATTTACACACAGACATATATGGAACAGATTGAGACTAATAGAGTATCAAATACACAGAACTTCTGAGAAAAATGATATTTACCCTAGGATGTGGTCATGTATGGGAAAATCAAGGTTGTATAGTCTCAAAGTCGTTATTAAGGCATTAAAAGAAGGTGCCCACTTCCTACTGGAGTGCACAAGATTTCATTCGGAGTGACTGTCATTGTTTAATTCAACAAGACCTATATTCCTACTTGATAACTTTAATACTAAGATTGGCGATTTAAAGCTTATTGTGACCTGTGCTGTGTCAACTACGATAAACGCAGTGGCTGAATATAATCACAAATGTGAAGCTATGAATAAACCAGTGAAATATTTAATCATTTTACTAATTTCTCCTGGAGGTCTGTCAGGAGTTTAAGTTAATAGAAATCTGTATAAAGGCTAATCTAAAAAGCACATTTTCCCCTCCAAATAGGCTGCCAAGACCGTCTAATACATTAAGATTTCTATTGAGTAAATATGGCCTAGAGCAGGCTGAAAAGGAGCTCTGGCACGCGTTGACACACAACAATAAAAATTGTACAAAAGGAAATATTTGATCAATTAATATCGCTTAGACAGCTATTTAAGAATGGAGTTGAAGCATGGTGAATGTAGAGGGCTGTATACGTGAACGTATTAATAGGTATGGATAAGTCTGAACTTGTTTATTAACTCCCATATGCTTCTTTGTTTGTAGGTAATTTACACAGATGCAAGTGTTTTACATATCGAGAATACAAGACAAGAAGAGTTTACCCAATGTAAAATTTAGAAAACAGCAGCGGATAATCTGTAACCAAATAACACAAAAATAGCGTCAAATGTTCTAAAGATAAAGCCATACGTCGTCTCCGCTTACCTGGCTCACGCGTGCAGAAAGCGTGTAAAGAAAAAGCGTCCACAAAAGGCGGTGTTTATCCTATTATTATACCTTATAATATATTGATGTGTAGTTGACCGTGGGTATATGAAAGAAACGTTTGTATCTAATCACTTCTTGGGGGAGAAGTGATGGTTAAGCGATACGCGTGTGTGTTTTTATAAGCGATGAGTAATTATCACTATGACAAGTGTCTACATGTCGAGAAATAATACAGGGGAATTAACATTAGTATGACTCATGGATCTTTGTTTAATGTCTATTGCGCTGCATAGACGTGTCTGTACTTGTCGAGAACTACAGACAAAGGGTTTTGTTACGATGAACATTGAATTTAAATGTTTGTTTTATACAAGGATACGATCGGAAAGTCCTAATGATGGGATGTGTTATAAAGCTAGTCAAATTCATTCTATGGTTGATCCTTCGTCATCTCCCGGTGATACTGAATGAGTGAAATCAATGTATCTCTATTTGTTACACTATGTATACGTATTTTGATGAATACTAATTAATACTAATTTCTTTGCGATATCATCATTTAGTAAATTGATTTTCTATCGGACTCAATAAACAACATGACGTTAGTCATTTTTGGTGGATATTCGAATGCCAAAAAAAAAAAAAAAAAAAAAAAAAAAATAAATGAATAAATAAAACGACAAAAAACAAAACAAAACATATGTGCTTAATAGAAGTTTCCCTTTCGAAAATAATGGTTGGCCCTGAAAAGGGCCTTTGGAATTTCTACATGGAATTAAATGAAGACGTTGTAGAAACGATGAATTTGTTGCCGGCAAACTGGGCAGGGCACTGGCGTGTGGATGCATCTACAGTCGGGACATCTAACGTTGATGAGCATCCTATGGAAACACGTCGCACAGGTGCAGATGTGGCAGCACGGGGCGAGCATTAACTTTACACGTCTATCCATACATATGACGCAAACTTCCCATTCCTTTGTTTTGTCTTCTTCTGCGATAGGTCTTTCATTTGCACTGCTCCGCCTTAAATTGTTGAAGATTTGGGCCATCCTTAATCTTCTGAGTCGCCTTGCTCCTCTCTCTGCCATCGTGGAATGGAAGTGTTGAGATGTGGTAAATGTCTACGATATTTATAGAATGCGCGCGGACTTTGTAGAAAGCATGTGTTAGAAACCGATGAACAACGATTTTAAGATGTGTTAGTTTCCAATATAGCTAATTTTGAGTCTAAACGTATTTTTCTGCAATGAAAACCTTTAGAAGTAATAACAAATTTCATATATTTCTATAGCTTGAAACATATAGTTTACTAACACATATTAAAAATATTAATACCACTAATCATTTAACCCTACCTGGCCTGGGGGGGGGCCATTATGGCCCCCCCTACCAAACTTTCTGCACTATCTCCGGAACGGCAAAAAATGGAGAGCTGAAACTCCGTGACTTTATCGTTTGTCTTATTGGTGTCATTTTGAGCCTATTTTCATAACCCCCCGAGCAGAGGATCATGGGTAAATTCAAGATGGCGGCCACGTGGTGTACCAGAAAAGTGATGTTTTTGTCATATTTCTTCAAAATTTCTGCTTTTCCGCAATGAAAAGTGGGCAAAAACTATTTTATTTCATATCACATTAATATTTGCTAATTTTCCATGCTGTTTTTGTGGAGAAATTGCAAAAATAAAAAATTCGGAAAATCTGATCGAAAAATCGACCAAAAAATGCCGTTTTTGAAAATGGCGTCACTGTGACGTCATCAAAGCGGCCATCTTGGATTTTTTTGCATTTTTCGGTAGAGCTTGACGCAAGGGTATAGTGTAATAAGTTTCAGCCCCCTATCTCAAGGGGTAAGAAAAATAATTAGGGGGGGCCATTTCGGCCCCCCCCAGGCCTGGACAGGTCCCAAAAAGCCCAGGCCAGATAGGGTTAACAGTAATTTGTAGAAAACATAGATTAAACAAGCACATTTCTCCCTCCAAAATGTAAAGATTGATTTTTCATATGAATAGCATTTGAATAACGTCAATATGATATCTAGCGCCATAATATTAATGAAACAGCTGGACTCGCCTATGTCCACTGACCGGATAAAAGCTTTGATGCATCGGTTTGAGGTCACAATGTTATTGTCCCCCTAGAGTTAATTGTTAATGCAAGGTGGGTTGTGGCGCGCCCGCCGTGCTGAAAATTGACAGCTGTAACGCGCTGTAAGATTTTTTTCCGTAAATATTATCCATTTGTGTTTGGTTCAAACGTATTTATATATTAAGTGTATCAAAAATTTATCATTTACCTTTAAAACATTTGAACAATGAATTTTATTTCAGTATAACTGAAATTATAATAAGATTGATAAACTAATAGTAATTCGTAACAAATATAATGTCTAAGAAGCATAAAAACATGTATTATCGAATACAGATATCTACTAAGTGTTATATTATTTTATTTGAATTTTAAGAATTCTATGTCAAACACACGTGTCTATACTTGTCGAGAACTAAAGACAAAGGCATAGGTATACTAAGAATAGAACAGGGGTTTTTCCAATAGCAAATACAAATTTCCCCAAGTTTGCTATTGATAATGATGTAGAGCATGACTCATGACTCTTTGTCGAGAATTAAAGATAAAGGACCAGGTGTATTCATAATACTGTGGGTAAATGACTCATTCATGTAGCTCTTTGTAGGAGTCTGTATAGATGCAAGTCTGTACATGTTGAGAATATGCAATCATACTTCCTTACAGTTTATCATCTACACAACTGCAAACACCATATAAACTCAAGTAATAAAATATGTTTCTTCATTCAAACTAAAGTCAAACTTATCAACAACAATTACTTTATGATGATAATCATATGGTCGGTTCATTAGAATTAATCATGTGAAGCGACAAAATGGTCTGACGCATTTGTTAACTCATATTTCGTGTGTAAACACAGGAAAGTATAATTTACAACATTTCTTGTGATTTTAACAAATTTATATTGTAATATAAATTAAATATAACTTTCTTGTGTATTTATGCAACAAAGTGTATACGTATCTTTTGTTACTTTTAGGGCTTTCATTGCTGCTTTAAGTGATTGTGTTTGTATATACAAACCTACTGTGTTAAAATAACAGCGGGTAACATTCCCAGTCCTCAAAGCTAGCATAACAGGGGTGTTAATTATAATAACTGTTCCAACATTTCATAAACAATTAAGTGTTAACCTGTGTTTCCGGTCAGTGGCTTTACTCGAAAACCAAAGCAGTATATATATATAAGAACAAATTAAACCCTGACCATCATTCTCTTGATATTACTGCGAAAATGTGTCAACTACTGTTTGTTCTTATTCTAGCGACTATTGCCTATGCAGATAATCTGCACAAATGTCGAAATTCGAGGACATCCATCAGATGTGATCGCGTTGTTTTCTTAAACGGAGTTGTATCTTCAACTCAGGAATACTTAGACGTGATAGAATTAAGTTTGATATCGTCAAAGAATGTACTACACCTTCACCTGGACGAAGCTCATTTTCCGAAGCTGAAAACAATATTAACACCGACAGACAGCCCAGTTTCATGCGAGGATGTGAAGACATGGAAAACACCACCAGCTGTTAACGGTGTTCTTTGTCATACTGTCATATCCACATTCTTATCAACACTACCAACAACAACAATATCACCACAAACAACAACTTCGATGTCGACTGATGCATCAAGTGAAACCATGACCTCAACATCTATCGACTGTCAATCTACAACAACACCATCCTCTCTTCCTTCGATTACATCTACCGAGACAGCTCAGACGACCGAGACAGTATCCACAACGAAAGAACCTACAACCATACCTAGCTCACCACCACCGTTTGATTATAATAACACCTGTGACTGCGTCGTTGAGCGAAGAGAAAGTGAGATATTAATTAAGATAAATCATGTCATATTGATTTTGATTCTAACAATTAACATATGCTTAACTCAAGCAAAAAGTGTATTAATCAGTTTCAATATTGAACGACACGTGGTGGAAATGAAATCTAAATGACAAACGTTGTGGAAGATTATACTGAAGCTGTTATATTTCCTCATTCTTGCTCAGATGATGAAACTTATCAGAATAATGGTATAGAAGGAGGTTTTCCCATATTTTATACTTTTGACTAAAACATCGTTTCTTTTTTATTTATTTTTTAGTTTCCAACTATCGCATCGTTATTGGGGTTATGTCGTGTGTGATGACGTTACTGGTGCTGGTTGTAGGCGTGCTACTAAAAAAAAATACTGACAACGGTAAACAGAACATCAACAAGTGTTGGTATACGCGATATAGAGTTATCGGAACTTGATGACCCGTGGGGAGAACAAGAAAGTATAGCCCAACAAACTGAAGTGTACGAACTGCGGAGTCGGTCCGTGCCAAAAACTCTGCGACTGTGAACATTGTGAAAATGTTGTTTGTGGATAAGTTGTGCTCAACTCTGCTTCACCATCATAAATACATACATACAAAGATCTACACAACTACAGACATCAAATAAACATCAGTAATAAAAGTATCTATTAACATCCACTTTAAAGCTGTGATTGTGTTTTATTTTTTTTTTTAAGCAATAGATAATAAGTATATACTATGTGTCACCGGGTCGCCACGCAGCGCGCGCGTGTTATCCGGACGCGCGCGCGGATTATCCGCGATTGTGTGCGCGGGTCAAAGGTCACATCCAGGTCAAAAGGTCACCCTTCCGACCCTTAGGGATTTCCCAATGATGTCATGATCTAAAAATAGAACTGAGGTGATACCACATATAAAAATGGGGATTATTACTTATAAGTAACAAAACACATTATGCAGAAAATTAGGGATTATTACATCTTAAGTAACAAAAACACTATTTTGGGTATTATTACATAAATACATTGAGTCAGTACTGTCCATTTAACCACTACTTGTGCCTCAGTGGAACTTCATGGTAAGCCGGGTTAATCATTTTCGATATCCACGATGATATTGTATTCTTTGAAGTCTCCATTTGTCATCGAGGAACGAAAGATATGAAAAAATGTATATGTCCCGCCCTGATTGTATCCGTACGATTTAGATCGACAGCCAAATTGGAGCGATATGCAAGACGTGGGAAAAATTGACGACGTATGGTGAGTAAAAAGCAACCATATGACTCCACAGTAAAGCTTCCTCCGGCACCTCACATTCAGTGCTGAGAATACGGTAGATTCTTGGACGTAGCCTTAGTATTCCATCCGCGCTTTCATCGCAGCTGTTCATGTGGAGAATATGAAGCATCCACATGACCCCTAGCACCGGCTTAAGCGGAATTAGATACGATAGCTCGATAGCTCTGGTGACAGATCCACTAACAAAATAACTCAGCTGATGTTAGTGGATGATAATCGAGGAAGTCTGATGAAAGAAACGCCTCAACATGGGGTAAACCTGATAAACGTGATGCCCGACGACATACGGCTTAAATTCCCCAACAAAACAATAAACCTACATAAATTTTTCGAATGACATATACAGAGGGCGGACTTCTACCATATACGGGTGATAAATTAGAGCGATATTCAAGTGGTGGAAAAAATTGAAGACGTCTGGCGACTAAAAGCCCGAACTGGATACATTAGGGTGTCAGATTCAATTCCCGATGACAAGAAAGTAGACCACGCAGGAATTGAGAACTCCCTTGAATTCGTATCATGAAGTGTCTGATTCTTTGCTACAAAATCAGGCAATGTGGACAGAACTACATTGCTCCAATGTGGACTATGTCTAATAACTTTAAAATCCAGAGCGAGGATCTCCGGGATCAACTGTCTGCCAAAATTCACCGGAGTCAAACCCTTTTCCTGTGGTAAGTATAACAGGAAGTCAGCTATATGCTTAACAGAAGCAGAACTCGGCTCAACCTGTTTAGTGACACACCACTGCTGGAATATCGAACACTTGGATTGGTAGACAGCGAAAGTGGGTCGTCTCGTAGTACCAACCATGCTATGTGTTGCTCACTCAGAAAAGTCTGCCTTAGCGAGCTGCTCGCGGAGCTCCTGTAGTTGTGAATGTTGTAAACCTGATGGTAAATGGCGTAACAGTTTGTTCCACGGCGGAAATAGTCAGGGACGGTCAAGCAGAAGTTCTAGAAGATCCGAAAATCATGGGCTCACTGGCCACCATGGGACTACTAGATAAATCACACACATATGTTTGTTAATCTTCAGCAGAACAGGGTATGATGGTCAACGTTGAAAATACAAAGGCTACCATTTCCGGCCAATCTAAGGACAATGCATCGACGGGCGTTAAGGTCAAACGACGGGCGTTGACGGGCGTCACTGCAGTCCGGTGAATTAGTGTCATTACCATGGAATATCCAGAAATATCAAAGCTTCTGGGCTATTTCACCAGGGCGTTAAAGCTTTAAACTGGGCGTTACTGGTCATAAAAGCAAGCGTATCTTAAAAATGTGCACAGTCGACGTTCAACCATCAACATGGCTAATACTTGTTGTAAGTACGAACGCACGTTCACCAGACGTTACGATATGATGCGACATACATGGGATTGAAGACACCGAGTCACAAGAAGCCGATGCAGATGCTGAGAATGTGCCAGTTGATTCGGAGAATCCGCCGACTAATACCGAAACAGAGACTGCTGAAAGTCTATCTACTGATACAGGGAGCTTGATCTCTGATAGTCAGCCCACATCCCAGGGAAGTGAGGAAGAACCTACGTTTTGGGATCGTATTGTGTATGAAGCTATCAATACTCACGCTGAAGCGATCGAAGACGACGGACAGGATAACTTACAACAGGCGTACATCAAATTGCGCCCCTGAATCAGAAGAAAAACTGCCATGGCGATCTATGAACGGTTTAGTCTGCTAAAGGTTAAAATAAAAGGCGACGAAACGCACAGGTCTATCATGAAGACCAAGCGTCACTTGGAAGAGGATATGGGGCCACCACCCACCGATGCCCTGCAAAAATGCGATCAAAATGCACAAACTGCTGTTCCGGGACATGTTGCCATTATAGTATTCTGACCTGTCCGACGACGATTAGAACAAACGGATCAGAGCGAACATGGGCGAAGATTGAAATTTTCTGAAATGGCGGTTTCTGATTAGACAAGACGAGCTGAGAATACATCTATCGGGCAAGAACGAATATGATAGATGCAGCGCCAAATGATGGTCTCTGATTGGGCAAGAGCCTATGAGAATTGTAAACTTACCCAATGCGGCTCCCCCAGCTTGGGTATGATGTAACATGGGGGAGAATAAACTATATCAAAATGTTTGAACGAGTTGATCTGTCTTTCTGTCATCTGCATCATGGCATTAAACCGTAAGGGATTAGCTATAGAAGACGTTAGGGCCTTAACCCCATTCCTCCTCCTCCTCCTCGTCCTCCTTCTCCTCTTGCACACACGCACACACAGATAACTCTACCAGGTAACCGACTCAAACCAGACCCTCAACTCCCCCAAAAGCTCTTTTGTACCTCTGAAACTCCCCTTCCTCTACTACTCCCGATAGATCTTTGAATAGAACAGGATTTTTCACAGAAATGTCCCGCAAAATTTACCCAGACATATAGAGCGGTGACCTACAAAACAGGGGTTTTCCCAGCTAAACACCTGTATAATGTCCCGGTGTAGAACGGTGACATCATCGGGAACCACCATGTTTTATTCCCTGGTTTGAATGGATTGATACATACAATTTGTCGATGCGTTAGTATTATATAATAGCATGGTACAAAGATAAAACACTGGCATGCTTGGGCATTAAGGCGTTAAGATGAGGCGTAAAGATAGGACGTTGAGGTGATAAGATAGAGCGTTGAGGCGTTGAGACGGGCGTTAAGGCGTAACGACCGGCTTTAAGGCGTTACTGTAAAACCCTTCTTGTCACAGGACAAATATCTATATATATATAAGTTTCTGTTTCCTCTACTACTAAGAGGCAACTGGATCACTTCCCTGACTTATGCTTCCCCGAAATTGAGAGACACTATCTCAATGGCAAGAACAACATTCCCATTTCTGTGACTCACCAGGTGTGAAGTCCGTATTTATACATGCGCAAGATGTTGAAAACGGACGCCACACTAGTCCAGTCGGATGGTCCCCAACGAATGTTTCACTAGGATATCTCCTGCATCCCAATCGGGTCAATATTGTTCCGTCGCGACCCCAAAACGCACATTCAAATACACTTTTCTTACTGCGCATCCGCAAATAGACGATATTCCCATCCCCCACACATCCAGTTGGACGCTCCCCCACGCGTGCTTCAAACTGATACCTAACATGACCCAATCGAACAACTATGGGTCCACCTAAACCCCAAAACGTCCACCTCGATCTGCCTGCCTACTGCGCATGCGACATCAGCACTTTTCAATAAAAGACAACGCATGGCCATGAGATCACTCCCATCGTCTTCCACGTGTTGATATAAAGAAAACAAGGTGCCACAACCCATACCGCAAATGTCCATGAGTGGGTTCCCCACTGGGACTAACATTGTCCACTGCATCAGAATGGACCTAACATGTCCACCTCAAACCTGCCTGAACTTTTCAGCGAAATTCATCCCATGGCCTCGAGATCTCTCTCAACGTGTTCTACAACTCGAGACGAAGAAAACAAGGTGCCACACCCCATAGTAAAATCTACAAGAAAAAAATGACCACCCCAATGCTTCCATACCGCAAATGTCCATGCGTGGGTTCCCGATTTGGCCTACACCATAGCCGTATATAGATCTGCCCTCTGGTAGATACATTAGGGTATTTTCAACCTTGCCTAGCATTGGCTGACTCATGGTGCAGTGGATAACGTGCCCACTTCTGGAGCGCGCAGTACGGTTTCGACTCCAGCTAGGACCAGGGGATTCCCCTTCTCTCGCTGTATGGCTATGTATGGTAATCATAACCTAGAAGCTATAATCGGGACACTCGAATTCAATGCCCACTGGACTACTTTCTGTTTGCGGAGGCTTCTACCCCGAACAGGAAGTGATCGCATGGCCGCCGGACATGACCGCATCACTGCGGAGGAATACATACACCCGAGGTCACTTGTGGTCACGTGGTCGTCACGTGACCTTTGTCGGAAATATAGGGACCTTGACCTCTACGAAAGTAGGCCACGAGACCATAATTTCCCGTTTCTATACTACTCTGTCAAGTAACAATTTCTTGCAATTTTAAAATGCCTTGTTTTCTCTGGGCACAAGGGAGGAGTATTATCCCGAAGGTGGGACTCCTTCGGGAGCTATATTTCGGGGGCTTGATTTTCAAGCGAATACATTCCAGATCGCTCAATCTATTTTTTTTTTAACAAAATGTAGCGGCGTATCAACTTTGGTTCATAGAATCGATGGATTCCATAAAAACCACAATGCCTTCGTGCATGCATTTCTCATGGAAACGGCTCAGAATTTCAATTTGATAAGAGGGTATTTTGTGCATAATAATGATTTCACAATAGGCATTCCATGATATGGGACTTTATTGTACGGGGAAAATGTGCCGGGGTGTACCATCGTACAATGGGCAATTACTAAGGATATGTTTGTAAAATGTTTGGCCGCCATATTGGAAAATGTCGGCGAGTGCTGCCCCTCGCTTGCACACATTAAGTATATCATCACCGATTTAATGAACCTCGCCACCCAGTGGTTAATTTTAATTATGATGACAAATGTCAAATCAACGAACTCTTCCATTACAGACTGTGGATATTTGTATGTAAATATATGCCTTGACCTCTTTATTTACATCAATTCAGAAGAATCACAAAAACAGTTCCATTTCTTGGGAAGTCCTATACACTGACGATTAAAAACCACCAAGAATTGTAAAAAAATTTAGATGTCGCCATGTGAACGACCCCACCCCCAAAATTTGGAGCTTGTCAATTATTATAAAATTATCAAGAAATTTGAACATGGTGTTTGTCGCAGTATATCAGGGCAAGATGGTCAGAGTCGGGCTTAAAACCTGCTAAACCCACCTTTCTTTCATATCAGGTTCTCACTTATGCAATAGATGTGTGAAAATCTCCAAAGCGCTTCGATCACGGCAGGTATCGATTTTTGAAGAAATAAACTTGGGTCAAGATATTTGAACTCTACTGACCTAATTTTCAAGTTAAACTCATAAACAAAACAAACATAGGATCATTTGAACAACCCTACACCACGGCGTATAGTCAGAGCACCGTCTTGGGGAGGGAAGCGCGCCCTTGGAGAGCCAACGCCCTCATATGAGATTTGGAGCAGGGTCTTGGAGAGACAGCATTGTGGATTCAGAAGATGGCCTGCAGAAGCGACGATGAGAATCACTCATAAATACATATTTCTCACGGTAGGCATACAAATTACCTCGGGAATTTTTGGCATGCTCACGTAATGTGGTCACCAGCACATGGAAATTGATGAACGGACAAGAGAACTGAGCTATGTGTGTGAAGGATTTAACTAGGCCTGAGTAAATATCACAAAAATACACTCTAAAAACTAAACTGGTCGTCTGGATTATTTACAAACGCGATATAGTCTTTCTACAACCTGTTCCACATTTCCAGCGTAACCGATTTTCAGCAATATTTCGAAGCAAATCTCGCAGAGCAGTGAAATTTCGCACAGCCTCTGGATATGACTTCAAATTTCATGAAAAAAATCTATCCAAAACATATGCCAAATTTACGAAAACAAAATACAACTAAATCTAGTCCTGTTGAGCTAATAACACCACAAAGACCAATCCCTATCCCTCTTCTACAACATTGCAAGCCCAACGGCAGTGTGCTTCGAAAATAGCATGCCAGGTATTCGAGATTTTCTCTGATTCTGGATAGATCTTTCTGAATTATGTGTCACAGTAGAAAATTAGACCGGTCACAGCACACTGACCGTTCCCATTTTAGGTAATCAACGGGAAAATAATACACGCAGTTAGATGCATTCTCTATATTATTGCATATAGGGGGGATTTCTATGGATGTTTTGGGGTGTGTGTAAGGAGCGGGGACCCTGTAAAATGACGTACTGAACCTGAAACGATGAAAATTCTGCGTGCGAGCCTGTTCTCGTTAAATAGCTGCTATTCAACTAATATCCGTACATGGTTTCTCTAACAGGACGTTCCACTCCTTCCTGACTACGTGTTCCATTGCGTGTGAAATTGAGACACCTTCTTGCACATTTAAGCACGTAAACTGAGTGAAAATTATTTGGAAGGGGAATACACAACATAATCTGAGGTATACACACGATATTCCACTCAAGAAATCAAGAAGAAGTATCTAAAATACACCATCCTTCTTCGGTATGGCACTTTCGCACTCCAAGCGGTGGAATTGTGCATGATATATAGAGAAAAAGAAATGGAACAACCACAGTCCTGGTGTCATTACAACTATCAACATACGCAAGGTACTCTGAACACGCTGTCACATTCCCTCCCCTCCCCCTTCCCGTTCCCGCTATCCCCTAAATTTCTCACTGCGCGCGGCCTTATTCACTCTGTTGCGAGTCCATCTTCGCCTCGACAGCACTCCGGAAAACAGGACTGCGTTTTAATCTACGCGACTCTCTCCAAGGGCGCGCTTCCCTCCCTAAGACGGTGATTGCCGTGTACACCCTAAAAACAAGTGGCCAATGCGTCTTTTTGTTCAATATGTTTGGAGGAGCAGAACTTGGCTATAGAAACTCAATGACCCATACTTGTCGTAAAGAAGAGGTATATAATGAATTGGACCTCTTGCAGAAAATGACGTGACCCATATGACTCCAAAACATCCGTGTTCATTATTGATAGGCTGGTATCCGATTTTGAGAGAAATTCTATTTCACCACGATGATTTCCCTAACACATGTCCAGTGTGTAGGCCAATACATAAAGGTGCTAGACCTGAATAATGGACTTATTCAAAATGTTGAATATGAGTTCAGATTGTGTGATCGATATATAATATCGGGTCAACAGGCTGAACACCGAAATATGCACATCAAAGAGAAGCCACCCAAATGTATTCGTGTGTAAACGTAAAGTTCTAGACCTGAATATGAAATATAAAATACTAAATATCCATGTATATGAGTGTGTGAGACCTGTGTAACATACCCAGGAATCGGGATAAATACCTAAATACGCAGATAAGAGGAAAGCCATCGAAATGTCACGTGTGCATAGGTGCTAGATCTGAATATCTAGTTATTTAAATTACTGAATATTCGTTCAGATTGTTTGAGACCGGTGTAACATACCCAGGAATCAGGATGAACACATAAATACGCACATAATAGAAAAGCCACCCAAATGTCACGTGTGTATAGGCGCTAGATCTGAATATCTAGTTATTTGTGAGACCGGTGTAACACAATCTTAATAAATTAATATCCTATCAATGCTCCCCAATCGTTTTTGTCGCTATGTAGGATCTTACTGATTTCAATTGAATTTTGTGTTCGGAGCGCCCAGCTCATGAATATTTAATAGTCTTATGACATCACGACCGCATTTCAACTACTACTCGGGCAGGGGGGATAGGTTCATGGACTTTGCGTTAACTCAAGGTAACGCCAAGGACGAGTCCATAATTCTACCCCGCATTATGGCGCCAACCTGGCGGGAGGGCGGCAACATCAGAAGATTCCCCCACAGCTTCGGATGTGCTTCGGGTGAGCCAACCAGAAAGCACTTGTCATTACGTTCCCTTCAAAGCACTATGAAAACCTCTCGGGATTGGTCAACACGCGCGTTACTGCAAGCCGGTTAGATCATACAAGCGACATATCCAAATGGGGAAGCAGTTAGGATTTAATTTTAATTAGATTGGGTATAACATACCAAGGAATCAGGATGAACACATAAATACGCACATAAGAAAAAAGCTACACAAATGTCCCGTGTGTATAGGTGCTAGATCTGAATATCTAGTTATTTAAAGTACTGAATATTCGTTCAGATTGTTTGAGACCGGTGTAACATACCCAAGAATCGGGATAAACATCAACACACAAGAGAACATAACAGAGAAGCCATCCAATATATGTAGTGTGGCATCTGTGATACAGCAAACCATGAAAACCGCATATCAGGTGACCCCATTTAAGTATTTGAACTATGTTTAATGGCAAGATGGACAGAGTTTGCCGAATGAGGACAACGAAATGTAGATACGGGAGAAACCATTCAAGTGTTCTGGTTATGATTACTGGTGTTCATGACTGGTTATGTGGATGAACGTAGGATAGCGTATTTTTTAGTCGAAATTAAAGACACGGTCGCTTCCACCAGTGTGGTATTGCGGAGAAAGCGCTCGAAGTGCTCCAAGCTCAGGCTCCAAGAGTTCCGAGCTCCAAGAACTCCGCCCCACGGGAGCTACAATAACCACCGGGCGTTCACGGGCGTGGTGGTTGTGGTAGTGTCTATACATATAGGGATTAACACGTGTCCCTCATCAGTCAATATGTATTGCTCGACTACCCAACATGTCGTGTACGTTTACGTTCTGTCAGATAACCTTCTCTCGTCGCGATAGTATGCTTAGACAAATCAATGCAAGCACAACCAAGAGATACCAGCGAGTCCCGTTATAGGCGTAGAGCATCCCTATACGATGATGGTGAGCGGCCTTATGGGTATGATGTACTTGAGGGGATAATAAAATGATTGACCTGTCATCCTTGTTGTTGTTGTTCTCACCTGTCTACATGATGGCATCAAGATGTTATGCTAGGGCGTTAAGGTGTTCAGATAGGGCGCCAAGGCGTTGAGACGGGCGTTGACGGGCGTCACTGCATTTCGATGAATTAGTGACAATTCCATGTAATATCTAGAAAATCAGAGCTTCAGGGCTAGTTCACCAGGCCCCATTCGTACCAATAGTGGACCCCAAAACATCCATGATTCTCCATGGCCCAGGTTTAAAGTCGGAGTTCCGCATTTTATATTTTTGGAACAAATTTCAGTTTTACATGCAACCATGCAGATGCCGCCATACCCATTTGACTGGATGATTCTCCGTGGTTTAGGCGTCCGTGTTCCGCTTTTATATGTTCAGACCGAATCCTAAGTTTGCTTACACTCACTTACCCACCCTGCCTCTCTCGGCAGGTCCCGATCCGCTGGGAGCTAATATTAGTCCTTCTAGACATGGTTGATAGGGGATTTCCCTATTATAGATGTAAAGTCCGTGTTCCGCTTTTTTTTGCTCAAACCCATTCCGAATTTTATATGCACCCACCCAGGATCCCATTGGAGGAGCGCTTCACTTTGACATCTCCCACGACCCATTTGGACCAACAGTGGCCCATCTCGGCTCCAAAACGTCCATCCCAATACCTTTTTCTACTGCGCATACGCAGAATAACGTCAGTTCCACCCCACACGCACCCAGTTGAACACTCCCCCACGAATGATTCACGATGACACCTCACACGACCCAATCGAACCACTGGTATTCCACCTAGATCCTTAAACGTCCAGCCCAGCGCTACATGCCCAGTGCGCATGCGCAATGCGAACATTCCAATGAATTTCAACCAATGGCTTCGGAACTCCTGCCATCGTGTTCTACGTGGTGAGACGAAAAAGCAAGATGCCACACTCCATACCGCAAACGTTCATGTGTGGGTTCACCACCAGGTTAAACATTGTCCACTGCGCCAGAATAGTGAGTGAGTGAATAGGGTTTAACGTCGCTTGCAACATTTTTTCAGCTATATCACGACGGGGAAGGGAAGGGAGGGGAGGGGGAGGGACAGGGGTACCTACTTGTAACAGAGCAGATCTAATGCTGCCATTTTATAGTGCTGTCCTACTGAAATATCATGCCGTAGGCAGACATGACACCCCACTCAGTCACATTATACTGACACCGAGCGAACCAGTCCTTGCTCTATCCTCTTAATGCTGAGCGTAAGCGAGGGAGCAACAAGTTCCATTTTTCAAGTCTTAGGTATGACCCGGCCTGGGATCGAACCCAGTACCTACCGCTTACGAGGCCAGAATAGACCCACAACATAGCCGTATATAGGGGGAGATCACTCTTGCTGGGCCGTCACGTGACCGGAAATGACGTCACCAGAAGTGAACTTCACATTGACCTTTGATCCGGATGCGACCCAGAGGGCGGACGTGACGTCATCCGTGACGAACCCACGCCACGAACCCACATTTGGGACCCACACTTGTTCCAAGGAATCGGTCTTCTTCCTACTACTTCTTCCTGAGTGTTAACCCTATCTGACCTAGGCTTTTTGGGACGTATCTTGGCCCGGGGGGGAAGAGAAATGCTCCCCCCCCCCCCCTAATAATTTTTCTTACTCCTTGAGCTAGGGGGCTGAAACTTACCACACTATATACCCTTGGGTCAAGCTCTACCAGAAAATGTACAAAAGTCCAAGATGACCGCGTTGATGACGTCACGGTGACGTCATTTTAAAAAACAGCATTTTGTGGTCGATTTTTCGGTCGGACTTTCGGTCGGATTTTCTATTTATACAATTTCTCCGCAACCACTGCATGATAAATTAGTAAATATTAATGTGATGTGCAATAAAATAGTTTTTGCCCACTTTTCATCCCGAAGAAGCGGAAATTTTGAAGAAATATGACAGAAACATCACTTTTCTGATACCCCGCCATTTTGACTTTACCCGTGACCCTCTGCTCGGGGTGGTTATGCAAATAGACTTAAAATGACTCCAATATGACTCGAACTATAAAGTCAAGGAGTTTCATCTCTCCATTTTTTGTCGTTCCGGAGATAGTGCAGAAAGTTTGGTTTGGTAGGCCCTTGATTATGTTTAGATGAGCTCAAATTGTACAGACACACAACAATGACCCATAATTGTCGTGAAGAATACCTATAGTGAATTGGACTTAGAGAGAGAAAATGTCATGGCTCCAAAACCTTCGCATGTTGATAAGCTGATCATGATGTCCGATTTTGATAAAAATTATATTCCGCCACGATGATTAGGCCTACCCTAACAATTCAAAGTCCATTGTGCAGGCCTATAGATACGTATGGATGCTAGACCAGAATAAACAAGTGTTTTAAAATAAATGTCAGATTGTGTGACCGGTGATCAACACCGAGCCAACAGGCTGAACACCGGAATACGTACATAAGATAGGAGTCATTCGGGTGTAGGACAAAACCCCCATCACATATTATTTCTTATATGCTAGTTTAGCAATAAAAGAAATAACATGGTAAATGACCGCTGGGGGTTTTGTCCGGATCCCGAGCCATTCAAATGTCCCGTACGTATAGGTGCTAGACCCAAATATCGAGTTATTCAAACTGCTCAGTGTTCGTCCAGAGTGTGTGACCGGTGTAAAACACCGACTCGTGCAGGATGAACTCCAAAATACGCACAAGAGAGAGGGAGAGAGAATTAAGGTTTAACAGCAGTATTTCAGTTATATAGCGACGGTCGAATAAAATTTTAAGCATTCAAGTTATTAACTCAGTAAACTGTTGAATTAAAACGTGAACATACATTAAAATTTATACAACGAACCGATCTCTCTCAAAATAATCTAAAATACAATCTTCTTTTACTCGACTAAAAAAGATCTTCCAACGTAGCTGCTCGATAAAAAGTATCTCTTATAATCTTAAAATCTGTACAGTCGATAAGAATATGTCTCACCGTGAGATCTTCGCGGCATGGAATACACCTTTGGAGCGGCTCTTTTTGTTAGTAAATGTTCGTGAGTTAATCGTGGGCCGATGCTACATCGTCTAATCATGGCCTGATCGAGGCGTTTCTGGCTGTTCAGATGAGTATAACCAACAGTTTTTTTAACTCGTGAAGTTCGTTATTATCTATAGCATCCTATAAAGATTGAAAAAACTTTCTCACATAAGCACAGATATATATGATCTGAAATCGAGATCAACCTCATTATCCAGGGCTGCCCTAGCCATTTTATCAGATTCAGTATCACTTTGATGTCAACGTGACAAGGCACCCAACAAAACGAAATATCAATCTATTGATCAAATCTAATGTCATATAATTGTAGAATATTCAAAATGGTGAGATGAGTTGAATTTCCACTTTTAATCGCTTGAAATCGCACAAAAGAGAAAAGCCATCTAGATGTCCCGGGTGTGAACGTATAAGTCTTGGCCTGAATATCAAGTTATATACAATACAATATGTTTATTGCACGACTCGTAAAATGGTACAAGTATGGCAAACAAAACAATATAATTACTATGGTACTTTAGCAACGTAGTAATTATTAGTTAGTATGGTTTGAACCAACAGTGTGGGTTAGTAGCAATTCTAGGACATAACATATTAGTTGCCAGTGTGTTGATGTATAAACTCTAATTAAGAAGTGTCCAGCCGGTTTTTTGATGGAGGGTTAAGGTTGAGCCGTGACTGGTACATTTGGTGTACCAGTCTTCCTATTTTTGAAGCATTGTCTCTGTGGGGATTTAGTATAGATTTAACTTTTATAATTTCCGGATGGGGTGGGAGTCGGTTACTGTGGATAATTTGGTTTATATAATATGCTGAATATACGTAGATATGAAATAAACCATACAAGTGTTCTGGCTGTGAATACTGGCGCTCACGACTGGTTGTGTGAATGAACGTTTACCGTGACGCGTTCTTTTTGGTGCCTGAATTAAAGACACTGGAGTCCCGTACGTATAAGTACGACAACTGAATATCAAGTTATTCAATATGCTGAATATACGTTCAGAATGTGTGACCGGTATAAATTATGAAGCTATTAGGATGACCACCGAAAAACGCACAAAATCCATTGAATATAAGTGGTGTTGCATTTGTGCAGCAAGCCATGATATTGCATATAAAAGTGAACACAATTAAGTATTTGGAGTCTGCTTAATCGAGAGAAGGACAGGATTTGCCAAAAGGGGACAACGAAGCGTAGATATTTGCGGAACCATTCAGCTGTTATGGGTGTTATTATGCCGGTGTTCCAGTACATTTTATTCTGTATTCCTCTTGTGGTAATGTGAATGTACATAGAATATATTTTTAGGTCGTTATTAAACACAGGACTACTTCCACTGATGTGAAACTGCAAAGAAAGCGATCGATGTAATCTCAACTGTTACCTGGCGCTCTTTATATCACTGAAGAAACCATTTGTATATCCAATGTGATTATATGATTTGTACGCCGGCGGTCTGATTAGAATAAGCATTCTCACGTTAAGAAAACACTTTGCCCGTCATCCTTGTGCGATTATGTTTAGAAGAGCACAACTCCAATAGACCCACAATGACCATAATACACTGAGCGCAAAACTTTATTTTTAACACAATTTGGTGATAAAATGACTTCAACACAAACATTGTTTTGGAATCACCAGCGATTCGTGTTGAAGTCAACATATCAACGCAAAATTCTACCCTTCTTCAACACCACAATTTGTGTTGATTTTACCACAAATTGTGTTAGTTGCAAAACATTTCCGGTAACACATTTTTTTTGTCGCAGTGTATGCGTAAAGAACAGCTTTAGTGAATAGAAATGACATGATCCGTGACTTCAAACTCATGACATTTAGTGTTGGTAAACTTGTGTTCGACTATAGAACAACAGTTCCGCCACGATGATTCCCCTTGCCGCACTGTAAAGGATAAATCTGATCTATCAGTCTCGCTGTTCTTCAGTGTATAGGATAAATCTGATCTATCAGTCTCGCTGTTCTCCAGTGTATAGGATAAATCTGATCTATCAGTCTCGCTGTTCTCCAGTGTATAGGATAAATCTGATCTATCAGTCTCGCTCTTCTCCATTGTATAGGATAAATCTGATCTACCAGTCTCGCTCTTCTCCAGTGTATAGGATAAATCTGATCTACCAGTCTCGCTCTTCTCCAGTGTATAGGATAAATCTGATCTACCAATCTCGCTGTTTTCCAGTGTAAAGGATAAATCTGATCTATCAGACTCGCTGTTCTTCAGTGTATAGGATAAATCTGATCTATCAGTCTCGCTGTTCTCCAGTGTATAGGATAAATCTGATCTATCAGTCTCACTCTTCTCCAGTGTATAGGATAAATCTGATCTATCAGTCTCGCTGTTCTCCAGTGTATAGGATAAATTTCATCTATCAGACTCGCTGTTCTCCAGTGTAAAGATTGTGGATACCATAGTTTTTGTAAGGTTAAATACCAATATAAATCAGCTCAGTCGAATCAAACAGATGAATCGATATGGTCAATTCTGTCAAAACAGCGGGGTCGTCTGGTTCTGGCGTGGGTGGGTTCATCGGTGGGTTTAACTTCTCTCCCCTCACACTAGCACGCAAAGCCACCGTGAGTTGGGTATTTGATCGTTTCCACCAGCGAACCCATCGCCAAAACGTCACAGATTTTACAGGCTGACTACTTGCCGTTGAACATTTATTAGTGTTAATTGAAATCACTCTTCTCACCAATTCCACTGCTCCACGGAGAAATCTCGCGAGTTCGAGATTAAGGGCTCGTCATTTTACTGCCACCATTTTGAAAAGTTATCATTTCACCTGGTCGTTCAATGAAGAAAAACACCTATTTTTTATGACAAATAAAGTGGGGGATTTGGTTTCATGTCACGTTCAAGTTTATTTCACTGGAGACAAATAAAACGGTCGCTGGTCGCGTCTGACCGGTGATCTTTCAATAAAGGTAATTTAATATGGAAAATCACTACGGGGGAGTTAGGTGGTCGCCAAAGGCAGTTGGTCGCTGTATATGGGTGGTCGCCAAAGGCAGTTGGTCGCTGTATAAGGGTGGTCGTTCGAGCAGGTTCGACTGCATGGTTACCACAAACCGTTTAGATAGCCATTGCTCTTCTGCGCGCGAAACTGACTAGTGACGTCAAGTGGGGGAAGCTCAGCAATTGACAAATGCTAACGCTATGCCATTCTAGTTCATGACGTCCGATTGTATAGTGTCAGAAATGGTGAATACAACGTCCGATTGTATGTTGTCAGAAATGGTGAATACACTCTCAGAAATATTCAGGGAATAATCCTGAATAGATCAGGCTGCACATCCACAACTCAATTTCAGGGATTTTACCTGAAATTCAGGAATAATTTCCAGAAATTCAGGTACATCATCCTTGAATTTAAGCTAAATTACCTGAATTTTAGGGAATTTTAAGTACCTGAATAGGGCCGGGAACATACTAATCAGGGTGGTAAAGAATGTGTGATGGTTACCCGAGAGTAACTCCCTCGGACACTGGCGTGTGTATATCACTTGTGCAGGCCGGGTCAGCTGCCCTTTATGACGTCAAATGCACAGTCGACTCTGTGCTATTTTGGTACGTTCTATTTTTAAATGAACAGGTTTCCTCGACAGTAACGTTTTTGTAGGCCAGTCGTACAGAATTATTTGTTTCGGTCGAAATTCCATTTTTATCCCATTTTCAAACAATACAAAAGGATTAGTTATTACTCAATGTATCATATATTAACTCGCAACCGTCTTTTAGTTAAATAATTTGCGATTATGTAAAATTATTGCTGTTTCAAAAGTAACTTCTTTTAACAAGCTACGTCATTGTAATGTTGCAAATCGAACTTGCAGTAGAATATCTGGTAGTATGACACAACGGGAACTTGACCCCGCCTCGGGCTGGTCATCATCGGCTACGGATGTAGGCGCTTCGATGGTCTCATCGTTCGCAGATTTCATATCTACATAGTATATAGCCCGACATTGAGGGCATAATAGTCCCTCAGTGTTGACTTCAAAGTCAATCTTGCGTTTTACCCACTCTAACTGTGAACCAGATATTTTTCTGGTCTTGCCTCTTCCGCGTATTCTTGTGACAACACTCACATTTCGACATGTTGAATGGTGCATTACTGTTCATAGTGAGAACTATAATGATTCTTAAATATAACGAAGACAGTTCAGGAAAATACACATGAAGTTTCCCTCGTTTTTGATACATGGAAAGTATTGCTGACCCATGAAACTAAACCCATTCAGTTACGGTGACTTGGACATGTTATGAGTGTGCTGCAATAAGGGTCGAGTTGTAGTAGTAAATGCAAAAATGTGTATACACAGTTATATCTATATTTTATTAACTAAATATCACTGAAGATTATTTCACATAACATCAATTAATCCAAATGTTAAATATTATGAAGAAAGAATAAGAAAATAGGAAGAAAATTTTTCTGATCCAAATGTGAATCGAACTCCTAGCTCAAAAACCTGGTCCCCACACTGTTTTTAAAGCGAGCAGCCTAACAACTGGACTACGACGACGTCTACTTGAAAAGCATTTTTTACTTGCTCAGATAACGTTTCTGGTAGAATACAAGCCAAGCATTTGCACAATTTTCAATTTTGGTGAAATATGACACCTCAAACCAGAATGATATTTCAGTCGATTGTAACACTAACCATTGTGATAATAAATATACACAAATTGTTTTGGTTTGAGGTGTCAAATTTTATATATGAAGGGAAATCCCTTCAGAAAATGTCCCTAAAATGTCGAAAGAGCACATTCGACCGTTTTCAAACTTCAAAAAAAAATCCAATTTAGAGCAATTGACAATCACCATTTTGCATGATATGAAACTTCAGCATTTTTACAGCGCATAACAATAACTTTCACCCGTTTCACCTTCGAACGAAAATCATGTTCACTACCGTCACGTCCGAGGGAGTTATTCTCGGGTAACCATCACACATTCTATGCCTGAATTTGCGGGGAAAATCCACACATTCAGGGATAATTTTCCTGAAATTCAGGAAATTATCCTTGGATTCCAGGTAAAATCCCTGAAATTGAGTTGTGGATGTACAGCCTGATCTATTCAGGATTATTCCCTGAATATTTCTGAGAGTGTACAGCGTCCGATTGTATGGTGTCAGAAATGGTGAATAGAACGTCCGATTGTATGGTGTCAGAAATGGTGAATACAACGTCCGATTGTATGGTGTCAGAAATGGTGAATACAACGTTCGATTGTATGGTGTCAGATATGGTGAATACAACGTCCGCTTGTATGGTGTCAGAAATGGTGAATACAACGTCCGATTGCATGGTGTCAGAAATGGTGAATACAACGTCCGATTGTATGGTGTCAGAAATGGTGAATACAACGTTCGATTTTATGGTGTCAGAAAAGGCGAATACAACGTCCGCTTGCATGGTGTCAGAAATGGTGAATACAACGTCCGATTGTATGGTTTCAGAAATGGTGAATACAACGTCCGATTGTATGCTGTCAGAAATGGTGAATACAACGTCCGATTGTATGCTGTCAGAAAAGGTGAATACAACGTTCGATTGTATGGTGTCAGAAATGGTGAATACCACGTCCGATTGTATGGCGTCAGAAATGGTGAATATACCGTCCGTGTCAGAAATGGTGATACACGAGCAGTTTGGGAGGTTACAAACTCTGATAATAGGAGAATGACGCTATAAGCTGAAAACGTCTATCAGTATATAGGGGGAACGGGTTACACGGCGTCTTCTACATGACCAGTGGCCATCGTACCAAGGGTGAGTGTCCCAGGACATCCATTCACCCATCATATATAATTGAGCGATACCCCAGTAAATATGTTAAGTGCCGTATTTATGTATTTTTTTTTTCAAATTAGATGTGGTAGGATTCATTGGCAGAAATAATAATAGTTATTTTAGGAAATATACGTCGCGGCACTTTCACTCTCCTAATGTCTGTATAAACGGTATAAATCGATAAACTGTTTACCTAATGTTCATCCTACGATAACATCTTCATCGTTTCTATTATAAAAATTGAGTACCCGTCATATTTGCTGGTGTTCTGCTCGATTATATATGATGTCTTCAGCTTGCATGGAGTTGTTTCAATGACAGAGCTTCCCCTACTCGACGTCACTATATAGGCATTTTGGCGCGAAACAGCGGGTGTTATCAAAACGACCTTTAGGAGTCCAATCCGACATTCATTTCAATAAAGTCATCTTATCTTATGAACCAGTCATCTATAAAAAAACGGCATAGATAATTTTGGTCAAGGTGAATGAGGAAGATAAAGGATTTTTGCCAAGAGCTGTTTTGAATCCAGATGTCGATATCCGAGTAACCCGATTATTGGTTTTGATAGCGTTCAACAGGTATTTCTTCTCCAGCGCGCTGGATGTTTATTTCTCGCTCACCAATTTAAATAGTCACCTTAAGAAATTTCAATCGGCAGGGTTTCGACTCAGATTGACAAAAATGTCAGGATGTCAAACAGTCAATCGATGGTCGGAATTGTGCGGATGGCCTGACTGATAAGCGGATCCGTTTTTTACGAACTCGTATGCCATTCAAAAATTCTGCCAATCAGCCGTGCCAATGATTTATTCCTCGAGACCCTATCACTCGAAATTTGTTATCGCATTTCTCTAAGTGACCATTTAAACAAGCTGGAGGAAAATGAACACCTAGCTCGCTGGACAGAGAATACCTTCGATATTAACGCTATACCACAACATCGAAGTCAAACGAAATCGAGATACTCGGATTAAGACATCTAGATTCAAAGCGAGTCACAGGCAAATGCGATTACTGGTCGTCGTAGGCCTACTAATGTATTGGGCTAATGTATCGCTCAGATTCTTCTGGTGAATTATTTATTATGTATAGATCCAACATTCTGCAGCCAATCGTTTTCCCACTATTGCCGAGTCGATCTGTGATGTGATATAGGCTCTCTATCAGGCCTACCTGATACCCGTGTAATACGTTCGTCATAGATCTGTTCTCTAAATTAGTAGGCCTATAAGATCGAAAGCCCGGTGGACTATATAGATCTTGTCCCTAATTAAAATTCCAAAAGTCTCAGATTTAAATGTCAATCTTTCTGTGCGATCGAAATTATTTTCAATCTATTAGATTGAAAAAGAACAGAAGGAATCTATGCTATGTAGACTGAAAAATCAATCAAATATATTCTGATGAACTGAAATAGATCGATTTTGAATCGAAAACGATTGGTAACTGATTTCAATCTATTATTTAAGATAGGCCTAGTGTGATTCTGGGCAGAATATTTCAGACTCGGCTGTGAATATCCCAACAAGTATGAAACAGAAATCAATACACGGACGGTATATAAGGAGTTTACTCAAAGCGAACACTTAAGAATGAAAACTAAGTACACTCAGGCCTTCTCACCAGGCGCCGCGGAGCATATTCAAAAGTGGGGGGGGGGGGCTGACCCCTATCTCGACCATAAAGTGGGGGGGGGGGCTGAAGTCGCCCCTAGATAGGGCTTATAACATTACAGCTCCGAAAAGTGGGGGGGCTGAAGCCCCCCCAGCCCCCCCGGCTCCGCGGCCCCTGCTCACTGACAGATAGATACAACAGTGCTGAAACTAGCTAAATAATATATAGCCCTCCCGAGTCATACATATGTTATTTAGCTATGCTGAAACACGGACTAATGTACAGTTAACGGTACGCTATCGGTATCTGTGCTACAAAGTGTCATCCTAAAATAACTGAATATAAATAGATACTGGTAATTCACAATCAGTATTTATATAGATCCTCGTCGACATATTTGAAACACTAATTTCTATTTTCTCTGCCCTATTGCTCGTCGTGGCGTGGCCTGTGAACACATCATGGCATAAGGGGGACAACCCTGGTCTGCTGAAAGACTGAGGCAAATCGTGTTACGGTTGTGTCCCTTCCATGGAACCGCGAATCTTTGCCAAGGACACAAATTGTCGTCTGCTCAAAAAGTGAGCTAACCGTCCAACAGACGGTTGGTGGAACTGAGAAGTAGGTCTACTGGAAGAATTTACATCGATCAGTGGACAAGCAGATTGAGCCTGTACCAAATCTGGGGTAGATATGCCATTAATATTCGTATTTGAACTTTAATCGTCTTAATGCACCGTAATAACTTCAAGGGAAAAATGAAAGGGGGGAGGCCTGGGATTATCATGTTATAATTTGCCTGCAACCCAGGTGTCAGTAATAGATTATAGGCCGTACCACCGTAGCCTAACATCTCAAATCGGTATCATTATACATTCTGCATTTCATGATTTGATGGATACATGCGGCCGTAGCTCGAATGCATGCAGCACTCTGGTAGCGGGTGACCATTTTTTTTTGGGGGGGGGGGAGTAATATTTGTTTCCAGTTTTCTAGTTTATCGACTACTGAAGTACTTCAGGCTTCTCACAGAGTCAATTTGTCAAATTATCATATCATCACATAGTCAGGTGTATGAGAAGCCGTTTTGGTATTTATACGTTTGATTTTTTCTTATCCAAAAAGAAACCTTCACCGTTTTTGGTATTTATTAGTTTATTTTTTTATATCAAAATACATATTTTTGATCTCAAACAAGAATTTTTAATACAAAAAATGAACTAATAAATACCAATACAGCGCACGGCACATTTATTTGATATCAAAATAAGAATTTTTGATATAAATAATAAAAATATAAATACCAAAACAGCTTGACATACAGGTATGCGATTCTCCATCAATACGCTTCCTCGCGATACACGCTTCGCCATATGATATAGACAGGCCATCGAGATGAGACATATTTCAAGGTCACCAAAATTAATTTGAATAACAAACGATATACGATACGATATGATATATTTATTAGCAATCATCTGTGAGTGACATATAATACATTCATGATTTTATTGTACAAATACGCCAAATTGGGCCAGGGTACAAAACAATAGATCAACAGAAGAACGATTAACAAATATATATACTATGACTGCGATATTATACTGCAGATACTGCATATGCTGTAGCAGCTAATGCTATGATAGGTACCGGTATTAATAGAACAGATTATAAATGTAATAGATATGTATAAATGTAATAGATATGTAATACATGTAACGCTATGATGTCCTAATGTTATTTTCCACAGACGATAACTCTTATACAGAGATTTCAGGATCGGCCTACAAAACATGGAAATAAAGACCTGACCTGATGGTAAAACACCTTATTATGTCGTGAAAATGTCGTAAATTGCTGAATATTGTGAGGTGGTATATCCCACATAAAACATACTGAAAACACATGTACTGAAACATAATTAAATGATTAAAAATATGGATGATCTAAAAAAAATCACCATATATATGGGAAGAAAAATGTCCAATATGACAATAATATATGATCCGTTGTTCAAACATGCCCATTAAGAGGCGAGTTAAAAAAAATACAATATACATGTAAATGAATAACACATAGCCTAGTTCTGATGATCTAACTGCACATCTGACAGGTATTCAGATAAATATTTACCTTATTTATATTATGCTTAATATTAATCTATCTCTATATTACAGATTCCCTGGCCTCGGACACCTGATGCTCGGTCATGTCAAATTTGTTATCATATCAACTGAGATAAAAGTTCCAGTCTGACAGCACATGGAGTCCATACCGAGGTCTGATAACGGTCTGTATTGTAAGCGAAAGAAGATATATGATCCAGCGAGATTCCAGTGTCATCATCTACGGTTACACGAATTTGTGTTATAATCCTGATAATTTATCCTGGAATTGGTGTCAATATTTCTGTGCTCAGTGAAAACTTCATGTAATCATCGTTTGTGTGTCCAAGTTTGATAAATCACAGCTCAGTCTTCACCTCTAGGATACCCACGGAAAAACATGGATTATGGATGAGGATAAACTTTAACCATCAGGTAAGACAATTATTTTATGTTCAAATCTTGTCCCAGAATCACCATAATCACATTGGATAACATCAAACAAAATCCACAGAGCCGAATATACAACAGCAAAACCTCATCTGTTAGGAGGTCTTATCTATAGATACACACAACAAAACCACATCTGTTAGGAGGTCTGATCTATAGATACACGCAACAAAACATCTCCAAAAACAGATCAAAACGTTACGTGACATCTTTGTAACCTAGAAGAAAATAAACATCCAAAATTTATAGTCAAAGGTCAAAGTTCTAATCCACAGTTTTTCTCTCACGTTTACTGTTGTCCATGACGACCTCCACGAGCCAGAAGTATGTTGGCAATCGCATTGGATAACATCAAACAAAATCCTCTGAGCCGAATATACAACAGCAAAACCACATCTGTTAGGAGGTCTGATCTAATAGATACACACAACAAAACATCTCCAAAAACAGATCAAAACGTTAAGTGACATCTTTGTAACCTAGAAGAAAATAAACATCTAAAATCCATAGTCAAAGGTCAAAGTTCCAATCCACAGTTTTTCTCTCACGTTTGCTGTTGTCCATGACGACCTCCACGAGCCAGAAGTATGTTGGCAATCTCTGTGTGACCCTCACGAACAGCCCAGTCAAGACTTGTTCTCCCTTCATCATCCCTGGGATTAACGTCTGCCCCACGAGCCAGGATCATCCTTACAATCTCTGTGTGACCCTCCCTAACAGCCAAGTCAAGACTTGTTCTCCCCCACTCATCCCTCAGATTAACGTCTGCCCCACTATCCAGGAGCATCCTTACAATCTCTGTGTGACCCTCACTAACAGCCTTGTCAAGACTTGTTCTCCCCCAGACATCATCCCTCAGATTAACGTCTGCCCCACTATCCAGGAGTATCCTTACAATCTCTGTGTGACCCTCACTAACAGCCCAGTCAAGACTTGTTCTCCCTTCATCATCCCTCAGATTAACGTTTGCTCCCATTGAGAGGAGAAATCTCACCAGATCTGACCGTCCACACCGAGCAGCCCAGTGAAGACTTGTACCCCCTCCATCGACTGTTGTATTCACATTCTGACCATGAGATGATATAAACAGTCTAACCAAGTCAGTATGACCGCACGCTGAGGCCTCGTACAGTCCACGTACACAGACACATTTCTCTCCTATACAAGGTGTGGTACAATAGTCAGTCTGTAGTAACCATTCCGCTGTTCTGACACTGCCATAGTAACCTGCTCTCTTCAGTCCTCTCCTCGTCATCACCTTACGATCCCGGGTCGATGTGAGTGAGGTCCAATATGATCTCACAATGTGTACATGATCACCCCTAACTGCTCCCTCCAACACACAGGACAGATAACCATACCCGTCACTACACTTACAGACAAGATGCCGGTTATCGTGGACTCCGTGGATTAATTCTAGGAGTTTGTGGATACCGGACATAGCTATATAATACAATACACACCGATCATACCAGTGATCGTCTTTACTCTGACTGAAAGCTGTTCGTTCATCCGACGAGGTTTTTCTCAGGTAATCAATCCACACAATTTGAAATGGTTCGTCTTTCACACACGGGTTGTTGAATACTTCACCCAGACCCCTCTTTCCGTTTTCGTCGATGACTTTCGTTGTGAAGATTCTCGCTAGTTTCCCGTAGTCATCTTTAGGAACATTGATGGCAAATTCCTGCTCTCGTTTTCCGTAGTTGTAAGGACGCGCGATGTTCACAACATCACGGTTCAGATATTTCAAACAATAACCGAGATGTAGCTGTGCAAACTCCATCGGCACTGCTTCGTGTATGGAATCGTGGCTAAATTTGTATACTTCACACGTACTGGAATCTTCTCCTGTTGTGTATACCTTTTCTAAATAAATCCCAGATAATTTCTCAGCACACTTTAGCAGACCTCCACGTGTTACATTTGGACAGTCACATGCATCAACAACAACATCAATTATCTCTCTAACATCAGCTTTGATATCAGACAATGCACCCATGAGTTGTTTACATTCTAGTTTCCCACCACAGAGCATGACTAGACAAAGAATAGCATATTTTTCTTTCTCTTTTCCTGCCATTTTCTTTAACTCTGAACAAAGATAGGAGAAAGGTGACTGAAATATTTGAACAAGCTCTTTCCCTGACTGATCTTTTTCAATAGCGTCACCCATAAGCTTACAACACTGACCATATGCTATGAGTTTTTCGCTTTCGACAATACCTTGTTTTTCCCTTTCTCCCAGTTTTCTTGAATTACCCAGATATTTTTCTAACATTCTGACTTTGTCTTCTGAATTCAGATTTGCAGTTGTCACCTCAACCTTGTTACAGAATAATTTACTCTTTTCAAAATGTACTTTACAATCTGCCCAGACAGTTTTTCTCATCGCAAAGAGAAATTTGTGCTCATTTTGAGTCAGACATTTTTCCAGATCCTCTAACCTGAGGGCCCAATTATCTACAAGTTCTTGTTGCGTATAAGAACCCCCAACAGGATCATCAGATATAAACAATAGGCTAATGTTATTGCCCTGTATTTGATCGATGTATTGCTGAATTTCTTTGGGCTTCTTGTAGAATACTGGGAGGTAACCTTCCATAGGATTAGCTGCTATGTACTCGATGATCGATGTTTTGCCATCCCCGATACCGCCAAGTAACAAGACTGTCTTCTTGTCTTCTATCTCCTTTCTTGCCTGATGGTATAGTGTTGTCTCTACAAAATTTGCCTCTGTTCTCATCTTGCAGGAAGAACGGTACTGGTTGGATTTTTCTACAAATAATTCAGGAGGGCAATGTACACTGATTAGTGTTTAATACATCTAGGACCTATACAATAGTCGATTTGTTCAATGTTTAGATTTTTCTAAAAAAGCTCTTCCTACCATTTACTGTCCTGTCAAAACCAGTAGAAAAAAAAACTGTATTACCAGTAACCTGTAGGCCCCTACAGGACAAGACTGGATGTTTGTCATGTTCGCATTCGGAATCTGTGATTTATCTAATTTTAAAACTTGAATCTGGTATTTTAAAAATGAATGTGAAATTTAATTGAAAAGTTCTAGTTGGAATTTCCAAGTTTTAAATATATTAGGCCTACATGTATATTGAAAATCATAAACTTCAAATTGTAATTGTCTGATCTTTTTTTAAATTAAGTCTAAATACAGCATATTTAAATAGTTTAATTTAGACATGACTGCATGATAATATTTACATACATGTACATGTACGTAGTTGGGACAATTCCGGAGAGTTAATATTTAATGAGCTGTTTGGTAATTGAAGACAAATCTGATATGTTTATTTTGATATGAGATACATAATTTTTTATGTTTGTAATTTAGGCAATACCAGGCTTGTCGGCTAATATTTGGTACTTTAAAACTTCATCTATGTTTTTGACACATGCAGATTGTACTTTAAATCCTCTCTGCATCTGTCAATTAACATTGCTGTCCAAGTTTAAAGTTAATGAGTTTATTCTTTCTCAAGTTATTGATCAGACAAAATGCAGTTTAATACATAAACAAAATTGTATTAGGAAAAAATAAGACCCCTCCCCTCCCCTTGGTATCGGTACACTTTAAATTTGCATGATCAAATTCAATGTTTTCTTTAACGGTTAACCTTCAAACTCAGTCGGTCTGACATAGGAACATTGCACAAAGGCATGCATGGTACTGGAAAACAATAATTGCTATATACTACATGTATGCTATAGTAAGCTTTGGCATGCCTAATAAACAAGATCAAGGCTTACAGTGGAATTTTTCACGATATAAATTGGAAGAAATGATTGACTACATGTAGGACTTATGACCCACTGCCCTGGTGTAATCTTTCAGATTGGTCAATCTTTATTTTGGCCTGCTAAAGGGGGGGGGGGGGAGATAATTTTAACCAATATTGAAAATTATAGTATGCTTACATTAATGACACTGTATTTTCATTATTCTGGGATTATACTATCTGGAGTGGGAGGTTCCGTTGACCTGATTGGTTGAGTGGGAGGCCCATTGACCGAGTGGTTTAGATCGCCGACATACATGTACAATGCTGGCGATAAGGTGCCTAAATACGCTGGTGTCGCTGGTTCGAATCCTGTACGGGACTTGACAAATTTTTAGCGCTTGAATCTGTTCTATTCTAAGATAGTTTAATCCCAGAATAATGAAAATATGGTACTGTTGTATGACCACTTTCTCAATGATAAAAATATGACATGGTTTGACAATATGCCAGTTTATATACATGTATCACCGGATAAAATATTTCCACATAGTAAGTATAACATTTTAGGCTGATAATCAAAAAATTATGTCTAAATTAATCCTAATTTCGAAGTCAAAGGCATTATAATCACACACACTAAATGTAGACTATTTGCGCCAGAAGATACCTGCAGGGGTTGAAATATTCAAAATAATTTACCTGGCACACGAGACGGTGATCAAAAAGTTTACTTGTCGTCTATAAGAAATACCCGAACATGCAATCGTTGAAATTGTCAAGTACATCCAAGCTCGATGTTGCAAGCTACCAATAAATTAATGGCACCCTTTTTCCATGCACTTATTAGTCAGCAGTTTTGAATAACTTTCGTCAAAGAATATATTTTGAGCAAAAAAAATTTTATATATTGCCTACCTGTCACTGGAGACTTAATGATCAGGAAAATTCCTTCGGTTATATATAGACTGAGTTTTCATGACAATCTCAGACCATATTTACAACTAGCACGATGAGTTACGAATATTCAGATAATCTGCCAGGTGAGGCAAAGACAAGATATCAGTCAAAACTCTCGCTAGTCGGTTTGGATAAATGCCCTTACAAGTTTGACTGTTTATACAGAAAATTTACCATACGGTTGTAAGCCACGGATACATACTCCTCCATGCTGATGTTAATCATTTAATAAGTCAATCACTGAATATGGATAATTAACAGCTTTATGGGGGAAAATTAAAACAGATTATCTGTGTTATATGCCGACAATGACGGTGTTGTCGCTGTGTTAACCCCAGGATTTTAACGGCTGGGTTAGCGCCCTGTAGATCAGTGTTGTGGGTTATTTAGAGCTGTTTATTACCCTTTCCTGTAGTCTTTATCACACAATTGATCCTTTCAGCTGTTAAATGTTACCTTATTAACAATATATTATCGATTCCAAATGATTACCAGCCGCAAACGTCGAGGAAATACGATTTAACGGCGAGAAGCGCGGTCTGCCTGGGCTAAGTGAATACGTCGCTAGGCCTTGCTTTAGCCCACGCCACAGTTGTCACGGAGCGCCGCAAAGGTGGCTGGGATACCTCCGTCTAAGAGAATCTGATTTACGATGAGTTGAACAGGATTTATTTGAGCTTTGATTATGAAATTCTCAGATTGTTAATTAGCTAAATTAATTATAAGATAGAGCAGATGTAAAATCATTAGTTTTAGTGGTTCTGGTGTCGTTATTTGGCGCCAGCCTAATTTGTCCACAAGTCAGGCTGCATTGTTGTGAATTCAAGGGAAGCAACTCCTACTGGCACATTCATAACGGGCCAGCTGGTATACATGTAGAAAGGTTGTTTCAAAGCACATAGCATTATTATTATTTCATTGAAGTGGAATAATTAATTGATTGTGTATTGTTTATATTCGATAGACCTTGATAAAGTGGAAATACATTCGATAGATACCGAACATAAAAGTAAAACATGAGATAAAATAATGTTATTTTATTATGACTAAATCAGTGAATCACTTTACATGTACATGTATTACAAATAAGGTGGTATTGAGATACTCATTCAACCCAGACTTTGATTTCATTACATTTTCCATTTCATGATACATGTAATTGATAATTTATCAAATTGTATCAATCACACTATGTTCATTGCTTGTCAGTGTTTCATTATGATGTTGGTTTGCTAACTTTGCTTATTGATTCATTTCATTATACATGTTTGAGCATTTAATACATGTGACATATTGAAAATCAAATACTCATTTTTCAACTATAGTGCTGGAATCAATTTGTATAATGTATTCATACATAAGCGATACTCATGTAAACAGTCTGTCAGAGTTTCAAACTCGGTTAGTCTCTAACACAGTTCAGGCACAGTCTGTGATGATATTGAGATGAAGTAAACTGATATTCCATTGTGTTCAAGTCCCAAGTAAGGCCTCTGTTAATTAATCTTTAGCTTCTCATGACCTTGGGAGGAAATTATGATGATCATGCTGAATGCTGTAATTATTAATTATTAATTATTTGGCTGCATTAAGATATTGCAATAAAAAAAGAAGTTATGTATGTGGTAAAGTTCGAGCACCAATGGAAAGTTGATGTCAACTTTGATATGTCAAAGACAACTATTTCCCCTAATTTCTGCAATTAGAACTGCAAAAAGCTTTGTTGCTGACTAAATCATGTGAAATTTAAATGGCACCTAGATAAGATAAGATGTTTATTAAGCCAATCATGGCGCCCAGATGGACGAACAATCACAAGAACAAGAATCAATGCATTACAAACAAATTCACAAATGATTCACAATTAATTCATTGATCGATTAGCCCCCCCCCCCCCAATTTACATGCTTTCCCCTTCCCAATATGTCACAAGCTATTTTAGGAGTACAAATGCGAAAATAGACACTAAAGTAGACAGGACCTCTATTAAATATTAGCTGGCATCAGTTATCCCCCTTGAGCTGTCCCCTACATCAGAGATCCTATCCTCATAAACAGATAAAATATCATATATACAATGACCCAGATTTAGATCCAAGTAACACCCTTTTTAAAGAATGAAAATTTGAGGGGAGTTAACCAGATCCCAACTATATTTACTTATATTTATCAATAGGTCTCCCCTTGTAAATTGCTGCTTCCAATAAATTAGAATCAGCCACCAGAGTCCCGTTGGAATTATCAATTAACTTAAATGTCTGCATAGAAAAACGTCAGCTTGTGAATAGAAGCCCCAAAAAAGAAGCCAACAATATTATTTACCATCGGTATGAACTGGAAAAAAACAGATAGTCCAATTCCGTTTTGGTAACAGGTCCGACTTTTGCATGCACCGGACTACCGCGCAAGGTTTGGCGCACAACCGGAAGTACACTTAACGCGGGAAATGTTGACAGCGAACACGAACAACAATGGCCAAAGATCGACTTGAAATAAAGTTTCAATGGATTATTTCTTGGATTGTCCGTTCCTTCAGATAGATCTAGACTTCTAAAAGGTATTTACGAAAATTGATCGCATTTTATCGTTTTTGTTAGGTGAAATCCTACTTGCCGCATGCGACAGGTAGATTTTTTGCAACTTGTCGACGGAAAAAATCACTTGCCGGCGGCACGTAGGCAGGCGTTATTTCGCGCTGCCTTGTTCTGCAGATTTTTTTTTTTGCAGCAAAAATGCCAAATAATTAAAACAATGCGTAATTATTGTTACGACAAAAAACATGCGGGCGGGTCATGAGAAGCTAAAGATTAATTAACAGAGGCCTAGGGCCTAATTATCTGCTACTGTTAGCATATTGTATATTTTGTTTTAAGGCACTTCCAGTTCTGAGAAATAAAGAGACTGCTACGTCTTTGATTTAACGTGCTCTTCTTCCTGATTTTCAGGCCATCGTGCCGGTTCCTGCCGGGTAACAGATGGCCTCAAAATCCTGGATTTACATTTTCATTTGTAAAACTTACTCATTTTCTTTATATTCATATACATTTGGTTTGCAATTTAATAATTAATAATAAATAATTATAGCTAATTATAGCATCTAGCACGTGTATTTAAAAAATCAAGGTCATGCTAAACAACCAATGAAGTGACAATGGCCTAAGGTGTTACAATTGAATGGTAAATGAATGGTAAATATATGTGTGTTATTCCCAGAAGAGTTTCGTTTTATTAATTTTGTGGACCGACGTCACAGGACAGAAAATATAGTCTCACAACTTGCTTTGACAACTGTTTAGATATAGTCTATTCCAAAAAAAAATGTGCTGTTCCTTGCAGTGAGTGAGAGGGTGAATATGATTTAAATAGCATCGCTTTCAACTATATTTCAGTCATATCACGACGTTGGGCCCTTTTCACACACGAGAACCACACAGGTGCTTGGGTTCTATACCTTTTTACACCCGGGAACCCCACAGATGTCTCAGTTAGTCGCCTCTTACGACAAGCTGTCTGGCTGTTCGTTGCATTTTTATTGTGACATCCATATTCACAAGTCCAGGTTAATCCTAAATCCTCGCAGAGGGTATACCTGGACATTTTTGGGGAATTGAACAAGTTCTTGAGTCAGTGCCTCTCTCTCATACATTTCGTCCAAGTCTGCACAAGTTTGTTTTGAATTAGCATGTCAGTATCCCAAGGCTGCAGTTTTTGCTCTGACTTCCAATGTTGATTTCACCCAACATCAAAGTAGTTTGGCCAGCCAGGTATACATGTACATGAAATACAAACCAGTCACATTTCATGCCCCTCTGCGGATTCAGCTAGCTTTAGCGCGTTCACTGATTGGTTGGATTTAGAGGAAACACCTTGTTGTATTTATATCCAGAACTGCTTTGGTTTAAACTAACCAAATCAGTGTATAGATCTTAACTCTTTGCCCCATGTTGACATCATTTGACACCCCGTTCTAAACCATACAGGCGTTTCTAGGCTGCCCCATAGACCTTTTCGGTGATCACCTGTAAATTGTCAGGTACAAATCTATTGGACAATTTGGGTCAAAGGTTTTGGGTTTTTTTAATCATTTTTACAGTGACCAACAATTTAGCATGTTTAATATTTTCTGAAAATATATATTATTTAATGAGGTTAATTAATTAATTTATTACATAAGGCGTCAAATGGCATCATCATGGGCTACATGTAGGAAGGGGTGTCAAATGGTGTCACCATGGGGCAATGGTAGTAAGCCTCGATGTGGCAAAGAGTTAACAGAGCCTGCAATATTCCATCTTCACAAGTCCAGGTAAATCCTAAATCCTCGCAGAGGGTTTACCTGGACATTTTTGGTGATTCGAATGAGTTCTTGAATCGATGCCTCTATTATACAATCTCGTACATTTCATCCCCCGCGCTTGTTTTGAATTAGCATGTCGGTATCCCCAGCCTGCTGTTTTTGCTTTGACTTCCGATGTCGATTTCCGCTTGACATCAAAGCAGTTTGGCCCGCGATGAAATTGAAACCTGTCACATCTCATACCACGCAGCGGATTGGCCTAATCAACCAGCTTAGCACGTTCACTGATTGGGTTGATTCAGGGGAAACCCCTTCATCTATTTATATCCAGAACTCGCATGGGTAACTAACCAAGCCATTGTATCGATCTCAATAGATCGATCGATACACTGGCTCGCGAGGATGGCAATATTCTGGCCTGTTCATGTATTTATCTTTTTATTTTTCCAATAGGTTTGGCCAACATTTAAGGATACTCACCTTTCACTTTTTGGGCATCAACTGATACTGTTGAACCAGGAGTCAGCTGTGAGGGAACTACAAATACACACAGGTAACCATATTATTGTAACAATTTGCCCAATATGGTTTAACTGTGAGTCGGACTAATGGAAAACTAAGATCGAGATACATTTCATTGGTACATGTATGACTTTCAAGTACATGACAAAATAGGACTGACGACATGCTCAGATTGTCATGTGACATCCTAATGATTCCTGTCATCCTGTCTATGAGGCATTGACATGCTACTGAATCGACAAGTATGATTGTAGGTAAACACCGCCGGTCACATGTCAAATCACAGTCAATGGTAGGTTTTTTGTGCTTCCGTTATCAAGCGTGGGCGTGTGTCTGACCAGATGACAGTGACCACAGCCGAAAATGAACGATTCTCAGCATATCGATGACAGGTATGGTTACTGGTGTCATTTTTTGATGGAGAGATATCGTACTATATTGTCACCAAATGTAGGGTTATTGCTATTTCAAAAATTTCCAACATTTTTGCGGCAGGAGGTGTTTTTACCCCTCGGCCAAAATTTGGCCGAAGGGTATTGTCGTCGTCATGTAAGTCTGTCCGTCTGTCCGTCTGTCTGTCTGTCCGTCTGTCCGTCCGTCCGTCTGTCCGTCACACCTTTCTCGTTACCAAGATATCTTCAGAACGACTTACCCTAGGCACACCAAACTTGCAGTGCACATCCGTATGCTTGTGACCCAGAACCCTATTGAATCTGGACCTGATTGGTTAGAAACTTTGGCGGCCATCTTTAATTTATGCAAAACCATCACAGCTTTCTTGTTACCAAGATATCTTTAGAACGACTTACCCTAGGCACCCCAAACTTGCACTGCACATCCATATGTTCATGACCCAGAACCCTATTGAATCTGGACCTGATTGGTTCGAAACTTTGGCGGCCATATTTAATCTATGCGAAATCATTAATCTTGTGTATCTTAGGTACCATTTCTCTGTTCAGTGTGAAACTTGGTATAGATCATCGATGCATCAAGAAACTTCAAAGGAATGACCAAACCAGTTTCCCTGATTCGGTGAAAACCTTGGCGGCCATCTTTATGCAAAATCTTCAATGATATATATATATCTCTGATACCATTCAAGTGTTCTATACGAAACTTGGTATACAGCATCGATGTATCAAGAGATCTGCAATGTATAGCCACATCAGTTCCTCTGAGTGGCGGGAAGGATGGGCGGCCATCTTTAATTTATGCAAAATCATTAATGATCTCTATCTCTGATACTGTCCGAGTGCTCGATGTAAAATTGGTATATATCATCGAAGCATCAATAGACTTACGATAAATGACAGTTCTGGCGTTTCTGATTGGGCGGAACCTTGGCGGCCATCTTTAATTTATGCAAAATCTTCAATGATATATCTTTGATACCATTTCAGTGTTCTATATGAAACTTGGTATCCAGCATCGATGTATCAAGAGACTTGCAATGAATAACCACATCGGTTCCTCTGAGTGG
>JAVTVY010014152.1:0-50960 GCA_036873755.1 Hanleya hanleyi | reverse complement strand
TGGACTCCCAAAATGCATAAATCACCATACAAAGCTAGATTCATAGCTGGTTCTAGAAGTTGCACCACCAAGCTTCTTTCAACCCTATTGACGAGGGCCCTTCAGGAGGTAAAAGCATTTTGGGAAAGGTATTGCGCCACTATTTTCAAGAACTCGGGCGTTGAATGTATGTGGATATTGAAAAACTCCAAATGTCTTACGGAAGAACTTGATGCTAAAGGTCACATACCGTACAGACATGTATCCACATGGGATTTCTCGACTCTCTATACTACAATCCCTCATCAGACCTTATTGACCGTATAAGTTCATTAATAGTATCTGTGTTCAAGAAAACTGATCGTAGATATATTAATGTCGGAAGCCATAAAGCATTCTTTAGCTCGACTACATACAAGAGATATCATTCATGGGATGCTTCTTTGTTTATAGAGTTGCTTGAATTTCTCATTAAAAATATCTATGTGAAATTTGGCAACACAATATATCAGCAGCATATAGGTATTCCAATGGGTACTAATTGTGCACCCCTGTTGGCTGACCTGTATTCGTTCTCTTATGAATATGACTATATGCAGGCGCTTTCAAAACCCGATCCATTCAAAGCCCGTTCCTTCTCATTCACCAAACGCTATATAGACGATCTTCTCGCTGTGGATAATCGCTATATAAATGAAGCAGTGAAGGATATATATCCACCTTCACTGATTTGAAGGAAACTACAGATAGCCCTACAGGTACATCTTATTTAGATCTCTATCTCTACAAAAATGAAGCGGGCATTCTCTCTCGTCGACTTTATGACAAAAGAGATGATTACAATTTCGACATCGTAAACTATCCCTATCTGGATAGTAATATTCCAGTGGGACCTGCATATGGCGTATACATATCTCGCTTAGTAGCATTTACTAGATCCTGTGTTAAATGTGATGATTTTAATCAACGTCACAAAACATTGTTGCAGAAACTTATAAAACAGGGCTATTCCACCAAGCGCCTCCACTCAAAGTTCTCTCAAATTTGGCGATACATATCGCATGCTGATAGCAAAATACGAACGTAGCGTGCAAGATCTATGGCGCTACGTTTCGTAACTTGTGTCTAATTCAGCTTAACCCGGGGCTAGGGGCCGTATGAACCCATGTACTTCAAGATCCTCATGGTACTTCATATGAACAGTCACAATCAAAGCGTGACTGAGGTACATCATTTTTAGATGACGAATTCTATAACGAATATTATGGATTAAGAATACTGATCAGCGATACGGATTTGATATTTTGGAACATCAAGGATGTCTCTGCCGGCATCATTGAAAATTGTTGACCGCTTCTCTTGCAGGAAACAAGCCTATGTTTATGTATACTTTGTCTTTTTGAATTTGGTGCTAATACTGTTATATGGAAATGGAATAGGTCTTTGGATTATGGACGCGGATATTCTCTAATGGACGACGGCTGGATTATGAATGACGGACTAGACGCTTGTAATTATAGTGTTGGACAGAAGTGGATTTCCAGTCGCAAGTCTCTTGACTAGGTTCAGCTGATGGTCATTGTCTTAGGTTGGGTGAAGTCGTCATCATAGGCGTCCCGATCGATGTGGTTCCCTTTGTCCGGGTCAACTTCACCCGCGGCCACATAGAATTTCAGGTAATTCCGGATGTAATTGCGCAGCCTGAAATCCGGTTCGGGGGCCGTGCTGGAACCTGCTGTCCGTCTACATGCACGGCCACAAAGTTGATGTTGGAATGCTTGAAGTAGAAGAGGTTGTGTTGGATTATTTTAATCGAACTCCTGATCTTTTTTCCGCCTGACTTCGAAAATAGCGCTTCAGCTGCAGCTAGGCAGACAAAATTAAACAATCTGGCATAAGAACACATCTCCTATCCGTAATGGAGTCTACGTTGAGATAATGCATAGACTCCACTATTATACCTTTGAGGGTGAACTCCAGAGATTCTTCCATTCGGCAAGGAATAGACCATGGGTCCTTTTTTCGGCCACCAATTGTCGTAAAAGCTTCAATTACAATCGTCTGGTACGTCCATAATCCAAGACCTATTCCATATTCCATGTAGAAGTGAGTGAGTGAATAGAATTCAACGTCGCTTTCAACAATATTTCAGCTATATCGCGACGAATCAACCAAGCACCACCCAGCCCAGTTGCGTTCCTGCTACTCCACTCAAAGTTTCTCAAATTTGGCGATGCATATCGCATGCTGATAGCAAAATACGAGCGTAGCGTGCAAGATCTATGGCGTTACGTTTCGTAACTTGTGTCTAACTCCGCTTAACCCGGGGCTAGGGTCCGTATGAACCCATGTACTTCAAGATCCTCATGGTTAATCATATGAACAGCCATAATCAAAGCGTGACTGAGATACATAATTCTTTAGATGATGACTTTACAACGAATATTATGGATTAAGAATACTGATCAGCGATACGGATTTCATATTTTTGGAACATCATGATCATTGAAAACTGTTTACCGCTTCTCTCTTGCAGGAAACAAGCCTATGTTTATGTATACTATGATTGTCTTTTTGAATTTGGTGCTAATTACAAGCGTCTAGTCCGTCATTCATGATTCAGCTGTCGTCCATTAGAGAATATCCGCGTCCATAATCCAAAGACCTATTCCATACAACAGTATTAGCACCAAATTCAAAAAGACAATCATAGTCTACATAGACATAGGCTTGTTTCCTGCAAGAGAGAAGTGGTCAACAGTTTTCAATGATGCCGGCAAGACATCATGATGTTCCAAAAATATCAAATCCGTATCGCTGATCAGTATTCTTAATCCATAATATTCGTTGTAAAGTCATTTAATGAATGATGTATCTCAGTCACGCTTTGATTGTGACTGTTCATATGAGCACCACGAGGATCTTGAAGTACATTGGTTATTACGGCCCCTATCCCCGGGTTAAGCGGAATTAGACACAAGTTACGAAACGTAAAGTCATAGATCTTGCACGCTACGCTCGTATTTTGCTATCAGCATGCGATAACCTTCCCCTTTTTTCCTGATTTTTATGTACACCCAAGGGGCATAATTGAGGCAGAACAAAATTTACTCCATGACGACGATCACCGTGTAGACGAAGCCAGCCATCGATCTGTACGTGCTCGTTTGCAGCGTTGATATTGCTGAATAGGATGGTATTATGGATATAAGCCATTAAGAAGACAAGAAGAATGAGTGAGAGAGTGAATAGAATTCAACGTCGCTTTCAACAATATTTCAGCTATATCGCGACGAACCAACTAAGCACCACCCAGTCAAGTTGGGTTCCTGCTACTTCAAAGAAGACATCTTTGAAGCAGCATGGAACCACACACCCTCCATCCACCCTATAAAAGACCGAGGACAGCACACTAGACACATACAAGACGCTTACATGGTGCAATAACGACAAGTGATATTACAGTGCTAGACATCACATTATCAAGTTCCTGTTGCTTCTCAACAAAATGCATTGAAGCAACAGGAACCCGTGCCCACCCAACCGCTAGCAAGACAAGAAGAATTATGATGTAGCAGAATACGGCCAGTCTATCTATGAAATTAGACCGGGACCATTGCTACGAAACTGTGGAGGATCACCTTGGGCAGATCCCCCAGGAATAAATTTTCTTGTTGGGTGACCAGATTCTGAACCGTAACGGAAAATACTTTGGTTTGCACACGTCGGATGGGGTATTGGGCTGGTTTTTGCTCCAAGGCTGTAATATGACCCAACTGCACGGCTGGATCCAGTTTCACTTTGCGGACGTACAAGGCGGCCTCTTGAATGACGATCTTATAGTCAGGCATGGCACCAGAAGCCAGTAAAGCAAAGACCGGGGACGCTCGCGTCAGTTAGAGTTTGATTAGGACGCCGTTCAACATGTAGCGGTCTCGCATGAACAGGTCCCCATGGAGACGTCCCATGAGATCCACTAATCGACTGTTCGCTGTGAAACCCTTCCGTTTGTTCCATCCGTCATTGTCGGTGGTCTCCATATGTCCTAGGGTGTCCCGGTAGTACAAGGGTGCCGTCAAGTGAGACTTTTTGGCTTCTCGGCCGTAGGACAGCAACGTTTCGATGTAGGCTCGATAGGGGGAGGTGTTCACGATTTTTCTGTCGCCAATTACAAGCGTCTGGTCCGTCATTCATAATTCAGCCGTCGTCCATTAAAGATGGTTCATACGGCCCCTAGCCCCGGGTTAAGCGGAATTAGACACAAGTTACGAAACGTAACGCCGTAGATCTTGCACGCTACGCTCGTATTTTGCTATCAGCATGCGGTATGTATCGCCAAATTTGAGAAACTTTGAGTGGAGGCCCTTGGTGGTATAGCCCTGTTTTATAAGTTTATTTAACAATGTTTTGTGACGTTGATTAAAATCGTCACATTTAACACAGGATCTAGCGAATGCTAATAGGCGAGGTATGTATAAGCTATATGCACGTCCCACTGGAATATTACTGTCCGGAAAGAGATAGTTCACGATGTCGAATTTGTAGTCATCTCTTTTGTCATAATGTCGACGAGAGAGAATGCCTGCTTCATTTTTATAGAGATATAGATCTAACTTTGATGTGCCTGTAGGACTATTCTGTAGTTTCCTTCAAATCCCGTGAAGGTGGATATATATCCTTCACTGCGTCAATTAACTGGCGATTATTCACAGCGAGAAGATCGTCTATATAGCGTTTGGTGACTGAGAAGGGACAGGCTTTGAACGGATCGGTTTTTGAAAGCGCCGGCATAAATTACAAGCGTCTAGTCCGTCATTCATAATCCAGCCGTCGTCCATTAGAGAATATCCACGTCCATAATCCAAAGACCTATTCCATTTCCATATAACAGTATTAGCACCAAATTCAAGAAGACAAAAGTATACATAAACATAGGCTTGTTTCCTGCAAGAGAGAAGCGGTCAACAGTTTTCAATGATGCCGGCAAGACATCATGATGTTCCAAATATCAAATCCGTATCGCTGATCAGTATTCTTAATCCATAATATTCGTTATAGAGTCGTCATCTAAAAATGATGCACCTCAGTCACGCTTTGATTGTGACTGTTCATATGAGTACCATGAGGATCTTGAAGTACATGGGCTCATACGGCCCCTAGCCCCGGGTTAAGCGGAATTAGACACAAGTTACGAAACGTAGCGCCATAGATCTTGCACGCTACGTTCGTATTTTGCTATCAGCATGCGATATGTATCGCCAAATTTGAGAAACTTTGAGTGGAGGCGCTTTGTGGAATAGCCCTGTTTTATAAGTTTCTGCAACAATGTTTTGTGTCATATTCATAAGAGAACAGATATAGGTCAGCCAACAGGGGTGCACAATTAGTACCCATTGGAATACCTACATGCTGTTGATATATTGTGTTGCCAAATTTCACATAGATATTTTTAATGAGAAATTCAAGCAACTCTATAAACAAGGAAACATCTCATGAATGATATCTTTTGTATATAGAAGAGCTAACGAATGCTTTATGGCATCCGACATTAATATATCTACGATCAGTTTTCTTGAACACAGATACTATTAATGAACTTAGACGGTCAATAAGGTGCTGATGAGGGATTGTAGTATAGAGTCGAGAAATCCCATGTGGATTCATGTTTCTACGGTATGTCTGACCTTTAGCATCAAGTTCTTCCGTAAGAGTTTTTGAGTTTTTCAATATCCACATACATTCAACGCCAGAGTTTTTAGAAATAGTGGCGCAGTACCTTTCCCAAAATGCTTGTACCTCCTGAAGGGCCCTCGTGAAAAGGGTTGAAAGAAGCTTGGTGATGCAGCTTCTAGAACCACATCCATCTGCTCGAATAGGGAGTGGAACAAGAGATTGCCTGGGCTCACCGAGGCATCCTGGTCGAGATTGGTCCCATCGCCATTGACGATCTTGGCTTTACCGTACAAGTACGTATGAGTTAAATCCACTTATGCTGTGTCAGTGTTTGAGATTTGGAAATGGATAGGGCTCGACTCAGTGATGCTGGAAACAGATAGGTATTCCACCCATTGTCCCTCTACGGCACTGGTCTGGGTAGTCGGTACGATCCACAAATCAAATTCGTTGTTGGTGGAAGGACGGGACTCTTGATGGATGAAGGCCATGGTTGTTACGCAAAGATATCTTTCTTCTTCTTCTTTGATGTCCGTCGTCGCTTGGTCGGTAGTCGACTGGTGGGAGGTCTCGAGGGTATAGGTCTTTTATTTCCTATGGTTCATTCGGCTTTGGAGACCAAGATCCCGCCTGCTTCTTTGGCTCAGCGTTTGACTGCCTCTCGGACAGGGACACCACTGAAGGCATCACCCAGGGCTTGCACCCCACTTTCGACCGCTTGTTTCCCGACGGCTTTAAATCCGCGCGTCACCAGTGAGAGGGAGGTTTTGACGATGCTGCCGAGTAAGTTCCCCCGTCCATGACCCTGTTGAATACGTGATCCGCTAAAGACAGGTAGGCTACCTCCGGCTTATTGGGTGTAATACTCATGTAAAGTTCGGCGAGTGGGCCTGGCGAAAATGAAGTGTCAGCACCACTTTTCCTCGCTCGAATGCGATCGGTCGGCCGGTGTTGTCCCTTATATCGATCTTGATAATGTGGATGTCGGTCTGTCGGACCAGTAGATAGAGCACGTGGTTAAAGTTGTGTGTGACTTGCTCTCTGTAGTCCTCGTTCATCGGGCAGACGCGTAACTGGGGAACATTGCTATCCCCGACGATGTGTGTATCGATCACGTCCGTATAACCCCACATTCAGATCCATCATGGCTTTGGACCGCTCGTTGCCAGGTCGAACGTACGTCAGGAATGCCAATTCCAGCAGCCGCTGCAACGTCGGGCTAACGCAAGGTCACACTCGCTTCCAGGATTAACTGAAACTTTTGATCGTGTTCGTTGTAGGTACTGTGGTAAGCCGGGTTTGTGGTGTTGACCTGGAATGCAGTCGGTGGGGTCTGGTAGTCGTTGTGATACTGTCGGTAAATGTATCATCTCCCACCTGACCTGCCGTCACGGAGGGTCTCGGTTGGTTGAGTAGCGAGATGACGTTGGCCATGTCGTAGAAGCACCCCCATACAACAAGCCAGGAGGACTAAGTCCGTGACCACAGCACTCACTTGGCCTTTTCGGGTTTGGAGTGCCAGCGGCAGTCGCCATCTTTCCATGTCTGAGGACAGGCTGAACTCCGATATCTGTGAAGCGTCTTTATATCCGTTTCATCTGGTTGGCGACGTCCCACGAATTAAATGAACTCGATCAGCCTTGCCACTTCACGAAGTGATACGTCTTGTCTGGGCGTCTCTCGGTCTTCAGGATGCGTTCCACACGGCAGTAATCTGATGTGGATTTCTTCACGGGCTCTAACTCTACGTCCTTAAACGTTCCTTCCAGGGGTTCCCCTTGGAGATCTTCCAGTTGATATACTGTAGTTTGACAGGGTTGGCGACGAATGATCACAAAGTGTTCGTTTATCCAATTGGGGAGATATGATTTTTCGAACCTGCCCTTGACTTTACTGAACTGCACTTGATCATCACGCTTGAATTTATGGGGACGTAGACTTTGAAGGGATGAACTTTTGCTTCGTTGCGCTGGGTAACTTGGACGGGGGCTCTCTGGATACTGCGTTGACAGGCCCGGTTGTACCCGGCCACAAATTTTGGGAGGACATCGATGTTCTGCCGTGTATTCTTATAGGTGAAGTACTTGTGAATACGGCTTTTGAAGGTGCGATTGAACCTTTCCACGACCGAAAGAAGAAAGAAGAACACCTTGTGGGTTTTCAGAAACTGTTGAAAGGATCCTTTGAGGAATTCTTTCCCTTTATCGGTCTCTAAGTACAAGGGTTTGCGCCTGGTCTTAAAGATCTGTTTGAATGCGTTGATCAGATTCTCCCACTTTTTCGTCCGGATGGAGACGACCCAGGCATATTTCGAGAGGATATCAATGCAGGGCAAGAGATAGCGGTTGCTGCCGCTGTGTTTAGTACAGACACTCATATCGACTAAATCCGCTTGCCATTGGCTGTCCATGTCCCCGGCGATGACGCGCCGAGTGGCTCGATGTAAGTATAGGTGTCCTGGGTTTTTAACCAGGCTTGAACTTGTGGCCGCTTCTGGTAAGTCTTCTAGGACCTGGCGTCACCCCTCGTTGTCGTCGCCATCTGCAAACATGAACCGCACCACCGCTCGGTACCCGTGAGTGAAGGAACCACAGTTGCATGCTCTAAAATGTGTATATACTAATGACGCTCATGAATTTTTTTTACTCACCCCGTATATTGACTGCATGATTATAAAAAAGACCAGAAGAACCCAAGCTGATCCCTGTGGTTTGTATCTCATCTTTTATGGTAGTACCATTAGGGTGCCTTCCAGCGTTTCTTGAGTCCGATTTTCGGCCAGCCAATTGTCGTAAATCTTCAATCTAAATCACTTATATGTATATATTTTCTGAAAGAGCTTGATTAAGCCATTATTTAAAGACACAGCACAGAAAATTGAAGCTCGGATATTCATTTTCAAAGAAAAACCTCTAGAGTCGAAAAATGGTCAAATTCGGCCGAATTGAAAGGAATTTCAATCAAATTGTTCAATGTCAGGTCCGGTGCCAACATGGAACGTCGAAAAATTGAGGGTCAACCTACCTGTTTTTGATCATATTTTCTCGTACGCACAGCCAAGGGGCATAACTTAGGCAGAACAAAATTTACTCTCAGATCATGGTCAATGTGACGAACCCAGCCATCGATCCGTATAAACCCGTTTGCAGCACTGACAATGGTGTATAGGGTGGTATTATAGATATAAGCTATTAAGACGAATCATCAGAAAATGAGTGGTTTACCCCATTACGAAATTATGGACATCCCTACCAAACCTTGGTGTGCGCCCTTACAAGTACTGATATCCAGCATGGTGATCTGGTATGGCATCATAACATAGCGGCAAACAAGGGCAATTAAGCGATGAGGATTCCATTTCTCAAATTTTCCGAGATTGAGATAACAAACTTTGAAGCAGTTTTCCAAAGCTACTAGGAAACAAAATACTTCAAAATAGGCTTATATTTTATTCAAGTGAAAAAAAAAATTTCAGTGAAAATATAAAAATATTTGCATTTCACATTAATATCACCAGCTATGGCTATTGTATGTCACATATGTTGTAAGACCACGCAGTTTACGAAGTCATACGAAATTATTACATGTTAATCAAGCAGTATGTCAAGATGTGAGACGGGGACAAACATCATTTGAGAAGGAACACATTGTTTCCAAACAAACAGTAATGAGGTATAAAATTTGTAGTGATGAAAAGCCAGATATACAAGATGCTGATTAACCATTACGCTGCCCATTTACGAAAAACGCCGCGAGCTCCTTTGGGTGTGGGAAGACCAAATAGATGGACAAGTACAAAAATGTTAAGTCAAAACAAAACTTTGAAAATTACTCAGAGAAATGTAGTTACAAAAATAAAACGTCTGTCTATCAGAAATTACTTTCATGAGGGACCAAAATCCAAGGATTTCTGGCCTACCAACAAACCCTTCCTATCAAATACAAATAAATGCCAGGATAATACTATAATACGGAAAAGTTATTTCTGAGCAGACATATATCTGCGTGACACTAAACACCCTCTTTGCAAATATACCTAATGATATAGGCACTGATATGGCTAAAGATCCACATCCTAGTACTCAAGCTATCAATGACTTGCCTGTTTTTAATTTCCAACCCATAAAATTAGCAATACAACTGAGTACATTAAAGAGATTAGCTCTAAAAAGGCAACAAAAATCTAGAATTTTGGATGTGATATACGTGCGCCTACAATGACGAATTTAATTAACAAAAGCTTTCAAACTAAACCTTTTCCTGATAGACTTAAGCAGGCGAAGGTAACTCCAATATACGAAAAGAATGACCCATTAGATAAAGGGAATTATAGACCGGTCAGCATACTGCCAGATGTCTCCAAAGTATTTGAGAAAGCTGTATTTGCTCAGTTATCTGAACACCTTGACCGTATTTTTCATACCTTCCTTGCCGCTTTTCGAAAAGGATTTGGCTGTCAAGACTACGTTACTTCGCCTTGTTGATGACTGGAAAAAAGCCCTAGTCTGTTACTGAACAAACTTAAGATGTACGGACTGTCCAACGACGCAGTTGAATTAATAGGGAGTTAACAAATCGTAAGCAGCTAGTCAAACTAGGTCCTTTTTTCAGCTCGTGGTCCGAGGTTAAACAGGAGGCCCCAGAGGTGCTCCCACAGCTCCTTAACAATCCAGCCCAAGCAATATCTCGTGGCATGGTACATACATTCCAAATTTGAAAAGAATCCGATGAAAAGTTCTCAAGTTATTCCACGGAAATGCATATACATGTAGGGTTTAACAACCAGATGGGGCCACTTATTTGCATAAGTGGTCGAAATGCAATCCCAGGCGACACCTCATGGCATGGTATATGCATACCGTATTTGAGAAGAATCCACTGAACGGTGCTCAATTTATTGCCCGGAAACGAATGTCAGACGGGCGAACAGATGGATGTACGGACGCACAGAGGGACGGACGGATGGGCAATCGGAATCCAGTATACCCTCCTACTAAGCACGGGGGTATACATTGGTAAATTGGTAAAGTTTTGATCTTATTGTCCTGGCCTGAAACTAAATGTCGGATGGGGCTTTTGTCCTTTGGGGCTTTTGTTCATAGTTTTCCGTTCACCAAGGCTTTTGTGCAAATCCCAAAGAGAATGCTGTATTGTTCTCATAATGTTCATACTTTTCATAGAATAGCTATAATTTATCGGGGGCATGGACACATTAATATATCTTGAAGTTTCATACATTTATTCAGAAGATATAGCAAGGAAACATTGGCTTTATTCAGTGTTTCATTCAAGAATAAAGCCTATGTATACTATAAACGTATGAATACCAAACTACGATTTATAAGTGTTCCATAGACGTGGAAATATCACAAACTGGAGCAAAATTAAAGCCAACTGAGTAATTGGTAAATGGTAATTGACAAGCAGGAACAGTTGTGGAGAATTAAATGGTAGATTTAAACTTGCACTACATGTACATTTTCCAGTACATTAAATAACTCAATTCTCGTCATGGTTATCTCCCCCTGTCCACCTGCAGAACTGTTTTGGTGCAGGTAATATTTAGATTTATGAGAACGCCTGCAACATTCCATGAATATTTTGGAAGTAGAATGGAAAGAAAACACTTCTGAATACAGGGGAATTATTATGTAAATGATTTGACCACCAATAGATTTTAGAAACTTACCACAAGAAGTCAGATAATACATCATGTTGGAATTAGACCATGATAGAATGGACAGAAATGTGAACGGACAGACAGACAGACGAGGTCATGGCCAACAAAACATACAAAAGGGACATCTACAGACTTCATTCTATATTGGACAGAATTTTCGTCGACTTGCCTTCAGTAGTTCTCAAGATATGGGATTACAAGCGTCTAGTCCGTCATTCATAATCCAGCCGTCGTCCATTAGAGAATATCCGCGTCCATAACCCGGGCAAAAGAGGACGGAGAGATGGACAGACGGACGGATAGACGGGGTGATAACAATACCCCTTAGCATAATCGGACTGAGGGGTAACAAGGAGTCCCACAAGGGTCATTTTAGGGACCGCTTTTGTTCACTATCTTTTTAAATGATATATTCTATTTTATCAAAGAAGGTAAGCTTTACAATTACGCAGACGACAATACTCTGGCCTATGTACATCTTGATCTACGTGTACTCGTCAACACTATTAAAAGAGAAAGTGATATTTTGATTGAATGGTTCTCTAATAATAATATGCACGCTAATCCAGATAAATTTCAGGCCCTTTGTGTTGGTAAAAAGGCCCCGACCAATGTGACTCTTTTATTGTTAAAGAGGTCCAAGTTAAGTGTGAAGACTCGGTGAAACTTCTGGGTGTAGATATTGGCTATAAAACAACTTAATTTTAACAAGCATTTATCTGAATTGTGTCGTAAAGCCTCACGTCAGCTCAATGTTCTTCGAAGACTCAGCCGTTTCCTCACTACAAAGGGGAAACTTTTCATGTACAAATCTTTTATCCTTTCAAATTTCACTTACTGTCCACTCGTATGGCATTTTTGTGGCAAAACAAATACTAGTAAACTTGAACAAATCCAGTATCGAGCCCTCCGTTTTGTCTTCAACGATACAAATATCTCAAAAACTGATCTTTTGCAAAAAGTTCGATTACCAAACCTACAGTTGGGCAGACTGCGGAATATGGCACTGGAGACATACAAAATTATAACTGGGCTGTCTCCTGAATATCTAGCTGCTCTGATCATAGGGGAAAAATCACATTATTCATCTAGATATCAGAATACTACAAATATACCTACACAGCCAAATTTTCACATGTTGGTACCGTGTGATAACTGAATGGTAACCGCAAGGAAGGGCCCGGAACGGTACACCTCTGTACAGTACCAGTCAGTACTGGCCCGTATCCACACAGTACCACTCAGTAACTGGTCAGTACTGATTGGATACCGTACAGTATCACAAAGAACAGGACTGAACAGTGCTGCATTGTAACTGAACAGTAACCAGTTACCACTTGGATCCAGACTGTTGCTAACTGACATGTACGGCTCAGTTCAGTTCTGACCTGTGATTACCAAACAGTAACTGTTCAGTTACAGCTCAGTACCTACATGTTTGGTGGGCCTTTCCATGTAGTACCGTTCAGTAGTGCTTGTGTACCGGTACCATTCGTTCCGAAAGGTATGGTAGGCAGTCGTTCTGCTTCGCTGCTCCCCAGGTATGGAACAGTCTGCCCAATGACATGAGGAACGCGGATTCCTATGCTCAGTTCTGCAGACTGATCCGTAAGTAGTAGTGTTTAATGATTTCGACTCAGTGGCGCCTCACTGCGCATGCGCAGGAATTGTGGATTGGGTGTGCGCGGGAGTGTTGTGAGCAGGCATGAGATTTTGTGGCGGTTTTGTGGCGGTGTGCGCAGGAGTGTTGTGCGCAGGTATGGCGTCATTTCCAGTCTGCGTGAATCGCGCGTGTGTATTCCTCCGCCGTGATGCGGTCTGGTGGTGATGCGGTCTGCCTCCGCGGACAGAAAGTAGTCCCAAATTCTCCGGCATTCTCCGGCAATCTTCAGGGGCGAGAGAGGTCCCTAGTGTACCGATTGGATCGAGTGAGGTGTCAAAGTGAAGCATTCGTGAAGGGGCATCCGACGGGATGGGTGTGACGTGGAACTGGCGTTATTCTGCGCATGCGCAGTAGACAAAGTGTATGGAAATAGACGTTTTGGGGTCTTGGTGGGCCACTATTGGTCCGATGGAGTCGTATGAGGTATCAATGTGAAGCATTCGTGAAGGAGCATCCACCTGGTCTAGTGTATCGTTCGTTGTCCACATTCTGCGCATGCGCAGACAGGGAATTGTGGGAAAAGGGTATGGAAATAGACGTGTTGGGGTCTAGGTGGGCCACGAGTGGTCTGATGGGATCGAGTGAGGTATCAATGTGAAGCATTGGTGAGGGAGCATCCGACGGGATGGGTGTGACGTGGAACTGACGTCATTCTGCGCACGCGCAAGCAGGAATTGTGGGAAAAGGGTATGGAAATAGACATTTTGGGGTCTAGGTGAGCCCCTAATGATCCTATGGTGTCGTATGAGGTCTTATTTTGAAGCTCTCGTGAGGGAGCATCCGCCTGGACTAGTGTGTTGTTCGTGTTCAACATTCTGTGCATGCGTAGACAGGGAATTGTTGGAAAAGGGTATGGACATAGACGTTTTGGGGTCTAGGTAGGCCCCTAATGGTCTGATGGGATCGAGTGAGGTATCAATGTGAAGCATTCGTGAAGCAGCATCCGATTGGGTGGATGTGACGTAAAACTGACGTCATTCTGCGAATGCGCAGTATACCAAGACTATGGAAATAGACATTTTGGCGCCGACATGGGTCACTATGGGTCCGATGGAGTCGTATGAGGTCTTATTTTGAAGCTCTCGTGCAGCAGCATCCGACTGTGCTAATGGTTCGTCCGTGTTCAAGAGTCTGCGCATGCGCAGTCTGGCCGTAGTATAGAAAGCAGGCATTTTGGGGGTGCGTGGCAGTGTGTTTGACCAACCACTATGGGTCCGTGGTTGTGGTTTGGTGGTGTGGGTTGTTCGCACAGACGCCACTTCTGGTTTCACAAAAACTACCTCCGAACCCAGAAGAGTTCCAATTTTTCCTTAGATGTAGGGTCCGGATTTTCCATCCGGGTTTTTCCCGGCTCGGCACGGCCGCAGCGCGTGCGGGTTATCCGGACGAGCGCGCGCGCGCGGGTTTTCCGACCACACGCGCGCGCGCGCGGGTTAAAGGGAAGTTTCGGAAGCGTGCAAGGGCACTATATCACATCGGGGTATATATTTCATCCAAGTATAGCGGAAAGCGGTTGTCGTGAATAACAACAAGTTCAGCAATGTTTATACAGTTTATTATCCCCAATGTTACATCATACCCAGACTGGGGGAGCCGCCCTGGGTATTGTTAGTATGTTCACAGCAAAACAAATTGAAATATCAAACACTATATTTTATTATTTAGCGCACCGTCACATTTAATGTTTACTGAGCTCAAGTCAACGATCAGCAAGTAGACATATAGAGTATATACCGTATGTTATGCTATTCATCGGTGCAAGGGTGACGCATTCAGCCGATGGGGTTGGTCGATCAGCTTGGTAACGAAGAACGTAACATTGGTGACCCTCTCTACGACCCATTGTGTGTTGGGGCGTTGACGATGTGCCCATCTCAAGGGATCCACGGTGTCCAGTTTCTCCAGCATCGTGTCTAGCGACTACCGGTTAATGATGGTGAACGGCTGGTCAAACACATGGCTGTTATTACTGGCATAATAATACCGTACCCGTCTCTTTGTGATGTAAGATGTACCCGAAAGCGACATTCAATTTGAAGACCGTAGCTTGGTCATTGAAGATGGCTTCCACGTAGCTGCGTAGAAGGGTGAGGTCGGTCAGTGGGAAATTGTAGATATCTGGAATAGGGCGATCACGGTGGAAAACGTGCCGTATCGTGGGCTATTGGCGCCGATAGATGTCACTCACTGGATGGGCGTCCTGTAACAGATCGCTAGGAACATCCACTGCATCTTCCAGAAAATTTCGATGTCGTCAGGCATATGACTAGCAACAATAATGCTAGGGACTGGCTGGATATCTAGGCTCTTCTGAACTGTGGGTACAGGCGGGCTCTCTGTGATCGCATCACCAATGGCATTCGTCTCCCCGGGCTCATCTTCACTGGGTCTGACCCTCCTGGGTGCCACTTTAGTGGGAAGTTGTCGCCCAAACCGTAAAGACGGGGCATGAATCAAACGCTGATGCCGTCTTAACTGACTGGGTCGTTTGAAGAGTTGACCACATTCATTACATTGTTCCGTCGCGCCCTCGTGGAATGAACGTTCGTGGCGCAGTAAAGGATCCTCCCGATTAAAGGACCGTGCGCAGGTTATACAAGTATATCGTGCGCCGTTGTGGATGGAGGACTCGTGCCGTCGCAAATTTTCTGGGCGAGTAAACTGCTTCTGGCAAGTTGTGCAAGTGAATATCTTGGTGGTTGACAGTGTCGTAGCTCCTCTCGTCAGATAGGCGCAGGCTGGTGAGACAGGCTTAGGCTGGTCAGGCAGGCTCAGGCTGGTCAAGCAGGTCAATGATTGCAGCAATGCCCTAAAAATTCTCACTTTTATACACCTACATAGAAGTGCCCGGATGCAGGCGCGGACGCGGACGTTACGTTAAGTACCCATGGCTACTTTCTCCACGGTGTTTAAGGCCAGTTTGACCGAATCACCACATGTCTGTTATAGCCTGCATGCATTATGCTCATATAGAAAACACACAAGACAGGGTTTTGTGGTGAGATCTCTTTTTTATTTTTTATTCAACAATAAATAACAACAACAACGTGAGAACAACCACGTGAAAACTGAAGCCCAGAACAGGGGGCTTGTACATTGAAAGAACTTAATCCCAGAACAGGGGTTTTTCGTGAAAGAACTTAAGCCCAGAACAGGGGGCTTGTACATTGAAAGAACTTAAGCCCAGAACGGGGCTTGTACATTTAAATGATGGGCGGCCCAGTCATATACGAGTACATCGCGGTCCTCGGCCTTGGGGTACTCGTCAAACATCTGAACGATGGTAGATAAGGTTCTTCCCCGGCATCGATGGTACAGGTAAAACAAGCAATATTGTCCGCACACGCTACTGGTCAGGCTTTGCAACGTTTGACTGTCCCAACACCACGTCTCTGTGCCTTGATCCATGAAGTCTGTTAAATCGGGATGGAGGAGTGGCAGGCTGTACGGGTCAAAGTATTCGCCCTGCTGTTCTGTCAAGTACACGCCCACCCAATGTTCACCGGGCCGATCCATCGGGTCCCTGTTGAGAACGTAAGCAGCAGGATACATACGGTCTAATGGGAACACATCTCGGACGAACACCCCTTGAAAAACCATACGTGACTCTGGGTCATTCTCCAGCACGGTGGTTATCTGGTCTGTATCCATGTTAGGTGGCAAAGTAACACAGGACGTTGCGCGCCTTGTCCACTTGAATGATGTTGTCAAACTCGGCGTAGCAGATCACATTGACGGTGCTCCGGAGGGCTCGTGCAAAGTGGATTTCCAACCGTAAATTGCCTTGCTTGGCGAGGGCCAGCTGATGGTCGTTCTCTAAGGTGGGGGTCAGATCGAAACAGAACAACGTGTATCCGTTCGCGTAGTCCTCCCGACTGATCAATTCCCTTCGTCCTGGTTGATTTGACCGGTGGCTGTAAACAGGCTCTGATAGGCTCGAATGAAATTCCTGCGCCCAAAGTTCGGTGTTAAGGCCGTGGCTGGGACCTGTTGTCCATCCACATGCAGGGCCACAAAACTGATGCCGAAATGTTTAAAGTCAAACGGGTTCTCTGGGTAGGCTCCGCTGAAACTGGTATTTTCCACACAGGCCAGGATCAATCGCTTGGGTAGTTCCCCCAGGAACAGGTTTTCTTTGTTGGCGCTCATATTTCCAGCCGACACAGAGAACACTCTGGTTTGCTCGCGTCGGATAGGGTACTGGGCTGGTTTTGTTTCCAAGGCTTTGAGGTGTCCCAATTCAACGGTTGGATTCGGTTTCACTTTTCGGACATACAGGACTGCGTCTTGGATGACAATCTTATAGTCAGCAGCATGCCCCTCTACGTTAGTGGCCATCAAGGCGAAGGTCGGAGGCGCCCGTATCAGTCGGATTTTGATGGGGATCTTGTTCAAGAGGTACCGGTCTTGCATGAACATGTCTGCGTGCAGTCGACCCATGAGATCCACCGAGACGCCGTTCGCGGTGAAAGCCTTCCGTTTGTTATATCCCGCATTGTCGTTCTCTACGCCCATGTGCTCGGCTGTGTCCTGGTAGAATAAAGCGGCTGTCAGCTGAGATTTTTTAGCCTCTCGTCCATACGACAACAGCGTCTCGATGTAGGCTCTATAGGGGTACCTGTTGGTCGAATCACTGATGAGGTTGTCGCTGAGAAATATATCCACCTGTTAAACATAGAGTGCAGCCAGAGATTCGTCGGGCCCACCGTTGCTTGGTCGACGATTCTGGAGTCATCCCCATTGACGACCTTGGCTTTCACAAACAAGAATGTATGGGCTAAATCCACATAGGCCGTATCCGCATTAATGATGGTGAACTCGATGGATCCTGTTTCGTTGATGCTGGAGAGCGGGAGGTACTCCACCCATAATCCTTGTTCGGCACTGGTCTGTGTGGGCGGGACGGTCCACAAATCAACTTCACTGTTGGTGGAGGGGCAGGACTCTGCGTGGATTAAGGACATGTTTAAGAAAAGATATCCTGGGTCTTCGATGTGCGTCGTTGCTGTGTCGGTCGTCCACTGGTGCGTGGTTGCGGTGGTGCAGATCTTTTATTCCCTACGGTGCGTTGTTCTTTGGCCTCCTGCTTCTTTGGCCCGTCGTTTCAAGGGTTCTTTGGGTGCCGTACCCCCCAAGACATCACCGGCGACTTGCAGTCCACTGCGTACCGCTTGTTTGCCGATTGCTTTCACCCCACGCGTCACCATGGGCAGGAACGGTTTGACGATGCTCCCGAGTATGTTTCCCAGCCCATGTCCTCGTTGCATGCGTACACCACTAAAGACCGGAAGGCCGCCTCCGGCCTGTTAGGAATAATAGTCAATATAGCTGCGTGCATCGCACTCGTAAGGCACCTTCATTATACAATGGGGAGCACGTGCTTGTCGAAAACGAAGTGTCAGCACCACTTTCCCTCGTTCGAATGCCACCGGTCGTCCCGTGTCAATTCTTATATCCACCGTGATAGTGTTGATGTCAGTTTGTCGTACGGGTAGGTAGAGCATGTGGGTGAAACTGTGGGTAACTTGATCTCCATACGTCTTTTTAATGGGGACCACCCGTAACAGAGGTGTGTTGATATCGCCCACGATGTGGTTGTCGACCATGTCCAAGTAGACGTAGAGTCCGTACATACCCGACTTCATATACATTGGGATCTGGCCTCGGTGGGCGGTGGGACCAGCGAACGTCTGTAGGTCGAAACCCAGCATTTGCTGTAGAATAGGACTCAGTACGACACTCACGTTGGCGGTGAGGATGATCTGCGCCTTGTCGTTGTGTGCGTTGTAATCGAAGTCCACGTGATTCTTGAAAGGAAAGGTTTTGATGGGTTTTGAAACATTCGTGACCTCCCGTAGAGCCGTATAATGCAACAGTCTTGTCAGTCCCTGCATGAACTTCTTGGGAGTATCATATTGGCCTTCGGGGAGGGTGAGTCGGGTGTCTTTGCCTTCGTAGGTCACCTCGTACCACACTTCATTGGCTCGCACGCTGTACCACGAGTAAGGGTATTGGATATCCACGAGGCCACATTCCCAGCGTCCAGGTAAATGCAACGGTTGCGGTGACTGGGTCACGTACTTGGCCAAGGTGTTGTCAGGAAACACATCCAGCGAACTGTTACCGGGTAGGGTGAGGTAAAACATGGCGCCTGAGCTGTCCTGGTGCTGCTGTTGGTTTTAATATGTGTTCCAGGCCTTCGGCGCTTGTGCCCGGCGTCGTGTTCGTCGCGGTGACTTGCTACGTGTCACGGCTCTGGAGATGTGGAGTGTCTTGATCAAGGGTGGTCTTTTAAAGGCGTGAGTGAGTGAGTAGGATTTAACGTCGTTTTCAACATTGTTTAAGTCATATCACGACGGTGCCTACATGTGCCAGAACACGAGAGTGTCCACAGTTCCTATTATTCTGGACACTGATCAGCCCAGTCAGTACAGCACCCGGTCACCCATCCAAGTATTGAAGGCGTGAAAAGAAGGTGCCCGTTGTGGTGGTGTTTTGGGGGGTGCCTCCGGCTCCCACTCCGCTTCCCAAGAAGGTAGTGGGCCACTCGGAGATTGCTGGATCCGCTGCATCCAGGCCCAGCGCTGGGGTTCCCCACCAATTCCTGTGGTACATGCATGTCTTTCAAGCCTTGAGCGAAGACCTCCCATCCTAGAGGATCCGTGTGCGACCTGCGTTGACGCATCAGGTCATTCACTAAATCCGTCATGTGGGTCCCGGGGACCACTTGATTCTGTACCAGTAGTTCGCCTTTATCATTCAAAGTCATGTTAGGATTTTGTTTCAGACGTTGTAATACCAGGCCAGCTTGTTTCTTGAACGATGCAGGTACACTCTTCAGGACTTCGTCTTCCACCCACTGTGGGGCTGTGGGTGGTCCCCCTGGTAATGGCGGCGGTTGGAGCGGTGCTGAGGTCGGCGGTGTGTCGCGTGGTGGTGGTGGTGGTGCTGGGGTAGAGAGGGTTTCGTATTGGTTCATGAACGTCATGTACCGTTGAAGCGTCTCATTGTACCGTTGTACTTTCTCACTGTCGCTTAACCCCGGTCTCTGTAAGATCTGTTGCATCTCTTCATCGAGGGTGCTTATGGTCTTCACCGTAGGTGGAACAGGGTAGGGCGATTGGAGGTTCTGAAGGAACCGTGGTTCGACGAGGACCATTTTCTTCGTGTGGATCATTGTCGGCCGAAGAGTCCACCCAATACTGGATCCAACACGGAAGCGGCCAACGGTGCTAAGATGGCCCCGAGAAAGCTGCCTTTCTGTAACACCTTTTTTCTTTTGTGTTTGAGAGACTCGCTTCTGCACTAGGGTTCCGAGACCTGTCTTATGCTTGGTCAACTTGGTCTTCTGAACCGGAGTCAGTGGTACGTTGCCTTTTAACAGGTTGTACCCGATCTCGCACAGATAGCGTACAAGGTCAGGGTCAGCACCGCGTACAATGGTTCGGACCAACTCGGGTGGGGCCGTCTTCAATACACGGAGCGTCGGAGCGTGCTTCCGTACTCGCGCAGACATCATGTACAACTAATGCCAGAACCCACAAGTCTGCCCTTTTTATCTACCTCAGAGAACAGAGAACAGGGTGTGTTTACATTATTTTTGCATGTACACGTGGTGGGTCTCTCCGGGAAAGATGCCGGTCCGTAGTCGAAGGTGGTCGGGGGTGGCTTGCTTGAGGTCGAAGAGCATATATCCGTGCTGAGGGGTTGTGGCATCTTTAAAGGCTTCCAACGCAAACGGTGTGCGGCCGGGATACATCTGTCTCACCAGGTGCAGCAGTTGAGTGGTATCTCTCGGGTTTTTGAAGACCACCAGGTAGTGGGCATTTAAGCTGATGTTCCGATGTTCTTTGTTTTTACTGAACAGATTCTGCACAATATAGATGATGCTGAGCCGTCGATGGTGGCTGCCTTTGGTAAAGAGTTGGGTGACCCGCGCATCCGTCTCCGCCATGAGATCATCCAGAACCACCAAGGTGTCGGGTTCCAAATCGGCCAGGTTAGGTAGGCCTTCCACGAACGTGATGTAGGGCATTGCTGCATACGCTGCCTGCCATTCTCCGTAACACCACACGACTCGGGCAATGGGTGGGGTGATCATGCTGTTGGCGTGTTGAAGGAGCCTCCTGACGAAGTGCGTTTTGGCGGAGCCCGTGGGTCCTGCGATGGCGCAAGTGAAGGGATGCTGCCACCGAGGGTCCATGGTTCGAGGTGTATCCGCTGTCGTGGTAACCCGCTCTTGTAAATTTGGTACGAGTGAACTGGAGTGGTAGTGGGTACAACGTCGGTCGTCGTTGTCTGTTCACTGTGAGGGATTAAATCCGGTGGGTTTTCAGACGTAGTGGGTGTACTTGGTGTAGGTGTGGACTGTATAATTGGTGTGGAGCTCGATGTGGCTTGTACACGGGGTGTGGTGGTGGTGGTGATGACTGGGCTCGATACGGAGGTGACTGGTGCTATCTGTAGACTGGTTTGACTGGTGGCTGGAGTTCTCAGTTGGTTAAGTAGCGTGCTGAGATAGGCTACGTCGTTAAACACACCTCCGTACAACACACTCAGCAGGGATAGCACTATCACCACAGAGCCCACTTGCGTTTTGCGCGTTTTGGGAGACGCTGTGTTCAGAGGCAGCTGTTGTTTGTCCATAGCACCGTGGTCGAACGTGGAATGAAAAATGACGGCAGTGGTGTCTGGCTTTATAGTCGTTTCACCTGGTTGGCCGCGACCCAGGAATTGAAGGAACTGGGCCAGCCTTGCCATTTGACGAAATGAAACAGTTTGCCACGTCGACGTCCTGTTTTCAAAATCTGCTCCACCGTGTAGTAGTCTTGCTTTGTTTTTACGAGAGGCTATAATTCCGTCTCGTAAAACGTCCCTAGCAACGATTCCCCTTGAAGATCTTCCAGTTCATAGAATCGCTGCTGTCGGGGTAGGCGTCGTTTAATCAGTTGGGCAAGTGACTTTTCTCGAACTTGCCCTTGACTTTACTGATCCGTACAGGGTCCCCGACCTTGAACACCTCCTTCGGCGTTCGCTGCGATTGCCTGGGGCACAAGACACGCCGGACTTGGGCTTCATTGCGTTGGGTCACGGTAATGGGGGCACTCTCTATACTCCGATGATAGGCTCGATTGTAACCACTCACAAGTTTCGGGAGAACATCGATGTACCGCCTTGTATTCTTATAGGTGAAATATTTATACATGCGGCCTTTGGATGTCCTGTTGAACCTTTCCACCCCGGAAGCCTTGGTCTCGTTGTACGTATGGAAGAAAAACACCTTCTGGGCTTTCAGAAACTGTTGGACGGACGGTTGAGGGATTCCGTGCCTTCGTCGGTTTGCAAATACATGGGTTTGCGTCCGGTCTTGAAGATGTCCTTGAACGCCGCTATGAGATTCACCCCCGTTTTCGTCCGGATGGGTACTACCCACGCATACTTCGACAGGATATCGATGCACGTCAAGATATACCGATTTCCATCGTTGTGTTTGGCAAAGGCGCTCATATCGACCAAATCCGCTTGCCATTGGGCATCTAGTCCTCCCACGATGACCCGGTTCCGTAGAAAATGGCGACGGGCAGCTCGATGTAAGGTATAGGTGTCTTGTTTTTTTAACCAATCTCGGACTTGGGCACGTTGTATCCCCTGGGGTTTGGCCGCTTGATAGAGAGCCGTCAATGCACCATAGGCCGCCGGACTGTCGGGACTGTAGTATGAGTTATCCAACACCTTCTCCGAGCTCTTCATGGTGACAAATGACGATGGACCCTGGCTCTATCGTTTATTTATAACGGGTATATCTTGGGCCGGAGTTTGTTCTTTGGCTTCTGCCAGCACAGTGTCCATGGTAAATGACCAGTCCAACTCGTCTGATGACCGCTTGATAAGCACTTGATCCACATCTGCCACGGTATCTTCCAATGCAGACCATAGATCAAGGTGAAGGGTAAAATGCACTGTACCCCCATCTAGCCGCGTCGGATGTACACATCGTGACACAAGTGGATGAGGTCGCCGTCCAGTTCACCAGACAACACCCGTTTGAATTTGGTCCAGCCCTAACGGGACAGACGAATGTGGGCCGGGCACGGTTGTGTAGGGTGTGCATCACAGATGTCTCCCACCTCCTCCATTATATCGACCTTATCCGCATAAACGTGCAAGAAAACCTCAGGGGTCAAGCTGAGATACGCCAGTATTATATGCTCCATCATGGTCAGTACGTGAATGGTACCATATTTGACTGTCTCTCGTATTTATAGGGAGAACCCCGTGAGATCAAAGGATCGGGTGGTCAGGTCACTGGGCTGACTGAGTCTAGCCGGGTAACCAATGGCATCGTCGTCTGCCTCCGCTTCATTGCTAGACATTTGTTCATGGGGTTCTGCCGCCGCTTCTCTCATGGCACGAGCCCACTCCAACTCGTCTGATGACCGCTCGTCCGGTGTAAACAGCTGGTCCACAATAGGCACCACTTTCTCGAAGGCTGTCCACAGATCAGGGTCTAGGGTGAAGCCTCGCGTAGGGTCTTGGTAACGGCCCAGGCGTGGGAAGAAGGGTCCACTGTGCACGTAGATGACATTGTCTATGTGGATGAGGTGTCCGTCGAGCTCACCACTCAACATCCGTTTAAATTTGGTCCAGCCGTCACGGTGTAGCGTAACCCTATTCGATACGTTCTCAGCGTGCGACCAGCAAACATCTCCACGGTCTTCAACGATGGTGACTTTATCGTCATGGACGTGTAACCTCACCCGGGGTGTAAGGGTAAGGATGGCTCGTAGGACTGGTGACATGGTTGACCCAATGACGAACGGTGAATGACGCACACTGTGTCTGACCCTCGTATTTATGATCAGGTCCCACTGTCAATGCCACAGCGCCAGGGTCAATAGGCCAAAGACTATTGTGAGGCCAACCAGCCGTCGCTGGTTCCGGCGTGAGCGCTCGTGGTCCATAACCCGAGCATCAAGGATGGCTGCCATAGTCCAGTAGTGGTGAGTGATGGCACACCTATCCATCGTGTGCACTCTGTCGAGGACCGCTTCTGTGAACTCTTTCAGGATCTGGCGTCGCCCCTCGTTGTCGTCGCCATCTGCAAACATGGACCGAACCACAGCTCGGTAACCCATGAGTGAATTAACCACGGTGGCAGGCTGCAAAATGAGAGTCGCATAGGTCTGGCTCTCCGTCATGGCTCTGCAACCGTAGAAATGAAGGTGTGGGATCCAGATGGATGTGTTTTATAGACCATGTCACACATGCGCGCCTATACGTAGCTCTACGGGTGTAGTCCGTGATACGTACTATTCTCATTGGTTAGTGCAAAAAGAGAGCAACAACAACAGGCTCAGGCAAGTAGCTCCTCTCGTCAGGTAGGCTCAGGCTGGTCAGGCAGGCTCAGGCTGGTGAGGTCAAGCAGGCCAATGAATGCAGCAATGCCCTAAAAATTCCCACTTTTATACACCTACATAGAAGTACCCGGATGTAGGCGCGGACGTAGGCGAAAGCATTCTAGTATCCGGATGTAGGCGCAGACGTGAGCGAAATTCTAGTACCCGTCCATTGGTTCTTTTATCGATCGCTCATTGGCTCTTTTTCTCGACCGCTGATTGGTCCAAATGGAACTGCCCATCCTTCCCAGGTTAATTTACAATCCCCTTTTTGTGTTCAAGCTCTGTATATCGATGCCGCAACATTGTTGCCGAACCTTGCCGGAAGGGAGACTTTTGCCCTTTTGACCTGGATGTGACCTTTGACCTTTTGACTCGACATTCACCCGCGCACTTCCGGTGATGCCGCGCACTCCCGGATAACCCGCGCGCGCGCTGCGGCCGGGGCGGGCCGGCCGGGAAAAACCGGGATGGAAAATCCGGACCCTACATCTAAGGAAAAATTGGAACTCTTCTGGGTTAGGAGGTAGTTTTTGTGAAACCGGAAGGGAGGTCTGTGCGAACCACCCACACCACCAAACCAGAACCAAGGACCCATAGTGGTTGGTCAAACACACTGGCACGCACCCCCAAAATGCCTGCTTTCTATACTACGGCCAGACTGCGCATGCGCAGACTCTTGAACACGGACGAACCATTAGCACAGTCGGATACTGCTGCACGAGAGCTTCAAAATAAGACCTCATACGACTCCATCGGACCCATAGTGACCCATGTCGGCGCCAAAATGTCTATTTCCATAGTCTTGGTATACTGCGCATGCGCAGAATGACGCCAGTTTTACGTCACATCCACCCAATCGGATGCTGCTTCACGAATGCTTCACATTGATACCTCACTCGACCCCATCAGACCATTAGGGGCCTACCTAGACCCCAAAACGTCTATGTCCATACCCTTTTCCCACAATTCCCTGTCTACGCATGCGCAGAATGTTGAACACGAACAACACACTAGTCCAGACGGATGCTCCCTCACGAGAGCTTCAAAATAAGACCTCATACGACACCATAGGATCATTAGGGGCTCACCTAGACCCCAAAATGTCTATTTCCATACCCTTTTCCCACAATTCCTGCTTGCGCGTGCGCAGAATGACGTCAGTTCCACGTCACACCCATCCCGTCGGATGCTCCCTCACGAATGCTTCACATTGATACCTCACTCGACCCCATCAGACCACTCGTGGCCCACCTAGACCCCAAAACGTCTATTTCCATACCCTTTTCCCACAATTCCCTGTCTGCGCATGCGCAGAATGTGGACAACGAACGATACACTAGTCCAGGTGGATGCTCCTTCACGAATGCTTCACATTGATGCCTCATACGACTCCATCGGACCAATAGTGGCCCACCTAGACCCCAAAACGTCTATTTCCATACACTTTGTCTACTGCGCATGCGCAGAATGACGTCAGTTCCACGTCACACCCATCCCGTCGATTGCCTCTTCACGAATGCTTCACTTTGACACCTCACTCGATCCAATCGGTACACTAGGGACCTCTCTCGCCCCTGAAGATTGCCGGAGAATTTGGGACTACTTTATGTCTGAGGAGGCAGACCGCATCACCACCAGACCGCATCACGGCGGAGGAATACACACGCCCGATTCACGCAGACCGGAAATGACGTCATACTGTCCTGTGCACACCGCCACAAAACTAGTCTGGATACCTAACCCACATTACGCTACGTCATCCTTCGCTGCATATATATGTATCCCAACGTTATTAATAGAGACAGGTAGTCAGTAGTCAGTACCTATCCAGTCTACCAAAACCGCCACAAAATCTCATACCTGCGCACAACACTCCCGCGTGATTGGTCGCCAGTCTGACATGCGCGACAGATTTAAGATACAGACTGCCCCAGATCTTAATTAGCGACATGCCCGACAGAGGAGCGATTATTAAGTCTGAGTTTTAATCAGATTGGATTGAATGTGAAAGAGCGATGATGACTGGTCAACAACATGGGCAAAATTGTCCAGGAATGACATTACATAACCGAGATTTTGAATTATGTGACGGAATTACATTTTGGTTACAGATTTCGTGGAATTCATGATGGAGTCACCAAGTCCCTTTTTGTTAGAAAGTCAAAAAGCTTCCCAAAATAAAAATGTTTGTGGACAACAGAGTGTGCCCTTCGTATCCTCCGCCTAGCTAAATAATATTTAGCCCTCACGAGTATTCGTGAGGGCTATAACTATATATTATTTAGCTACCTCCGTCATGCAAACGCAGCATTGTGGAGAAGGTTTATTCCTACTTTTATGTAAATACTTATTACATGGGTAAATACTGTGTAATACTTCGAACTCCATTTGCCTAACTTTATTTCTAATTGGTAGTTTATATACTCCGGTGATATAATTCAAGTCCAGTCAGAACAGTCAAACCGCGAACCTAGCATGATCCGTTTCAGTCAAGTCTAGGTTATGCTTTTACAAGTTGCCATTCGTCAATTATTTTTTGTGAGACGATTGGTCATAATTATAGTTCTATTTTAAATATTTCTAAATCATTTTTACTGAAGCTTTTTCACGTTTTCGGTATCTTCTAAGATTTGTTCGGACCGAAAAAGTGCAAACAATTTGAGCCAATCAAAACTAAAACCATCGTTGGCCCGTAGAAATTCTGATCGCAGAAGAGTTCCCGCCCGCCTTGTATTTCTTGTTTATTGCATAATTATCCTTGGTATTTTGTCATAAACCACATAATTTGTAAGTTACTCAGTACGGAACTGTTAAAGGCACACGCGGGGTGTCTAGACTTACTAACATAAGCAGTATTACAGAGAAAATCCTGATAACTTTGGTGTATTCTTTCGACAGTGGAGGTCATTTAGGTCCTCCATTTTGATTTTCTTTCCTCCGAAAGGAAAAGATTCCCTCTTTTTGTACTCTTGTGAAAAGAAGGGAGGAAACGTTAAAACAAACAACACAGTTCGAGGACACGAATCATGAATTTGTTGTATTTCAATGTTTTTACACAGCTTTATCGGGCATTGTAATTATTTTTATTGCATCATTGTGCATGGTCCATGCAACGTCAAGTGTAGTCATTTTTCAATACTTCACGACGGTGGCTTGTTTCTCTCTTCAGAACACCTACACTCAATTTTTTTTCACCCACGATCCCAACACATTTCCACCCCCATGAGTATCCCCCCTCCCCCCCCCCCAACAACAACAGCCAATAGCCCCCTAGCATGACTGTCCGGTTATTGGACACTTTTTATGAATAAGAGTCTGCAGGTCGGCCATGCAACCATGTATGGCCGAGAAAGTAACACTGGACTAAAGGACTACATCTTTAACGACAAATCCCCCTAAAAAAATATTGAAGAAAAAATACGGGGAAAGGCAGGGACCATCCACGGTATGAAAATGCAAGTTTGCGCCCAGTTATTGGACACTTTTCCAATGATGAATTTATTTGAAACTAATCCACTTACTGTAAAATTGTTTGTCCCCCAGTCTTTAGTAAACATCCAAGAATATTTAAACATGAATCCGCACTGTAGCCCACCATCTGTAGCCCACAAATGAGTTTTTGAATGAGCGTCGAAGATTCAACCGGTCCCAAATTTTGCAGTTTTTGGGAGTGTCCATTATCCTTGGCTGTCAATCAGTGCTATTGCCACTGTGAGTCACATGTCATGCTATCGTAACTGGCTGCTCCCCGGAATTGCTCTGTTTTCAGACGGAGTGGCGGGAGAAATATACATCGTCTGCCAAACGCCGGTCGCGTTGCACACTGAGATTCAAAATGAAGATTCTCCATATTTGTGGGAACATTTTCAGCCAAATTTCGTTGAATTTAATCAAACCTGCAATCAGGAATGAAACTCTGAAACTGGAGGAAATTTTCTGGTGCATTTTTTCACCCAAATTTGTGAGACTATTTCCGACCCGCATGAGGACTTAACGTGCACAAATTCCGTGAGTAAACAGAAATTTATCAGCGTGTCTTTGTAACTCAACTGTAAAATTAAATTTGTAGTACAGTTGTCATATAATATTCCCAGGAAATAGCCCCGCTGGGTCTAGGTATCCAATAATAGGGCCTGTCCAATAACCGGGCAGTCATGCTAATGTGTTTCCACATGTGACTAGCCAGCGTGTGTCATCCAGGCTGTGATAATTTGGCCTGTAGGTCCCAGCCTTGTTATTTAGGCCACTATATATACCCGTCCAACAATTTACCATCTAAATTAGAAAAAACCTGTCCAAAAATAACGAACTGGCACCAATGATGATCCAACCCGCTATTCTTCGCTCCATAGTCTGGCATATCTTACCCTACTAATCTTACCCCAGAACCACGGAAGCAGTTGACGGCAAACTGATTTTTTTATATATCTAGCAGAAACATTCTAACCCCAAACCCTAAGAAGGCCATGACATCTGACGCGAACAATCTTTTGTTCCCGTATCAGTCAGGCAAAATAAAATTCTTTGAATGGAAAATCGGTTACGTCAGTTACAGCAACCCATTGTTTTTGTTTTGTCGTTGAACAGGTCCGGGAAATCCCACGAAGTTGCGTATATACGTCAGTTCGCATATATAGGTCAACCGACCAATGAGTGATAGGCCAGTTAGCCTATATATATCCTTGTCGAACGAACATTTCTCGTTCACTGAAAAATGATCTCAAAGTGCAAGATGGTATGTATGTGAGAGACACTTGGAGTTGTACTCTAACTAACCTGCACATTGGCGACAAATACTTTTTTACGGCATGTCTCTGACATGAATTGACTAAAATGGACCCACTATTTACCATTCCCCTCATTCTCATACTCACCTTCATCTATCTACATCAGATTTTCATAAAAATCCACGGAGCTTTTACATCATCTTCCTCTCTTGCGGGCGCAGCCATTTGCAAAGACATGGCCGCGTGCAAAGCGAGAAAAGCATGCAGCGGTTTTGCTGCAGTCACATTCCTGCTAAGTCCGTTATCCGCATTAGGGAACTCCTCATATTTTACACGTCGTATAACAAAAGCTGTACGACGTGTAAAATACGAGGAGTTCCCTAATACGGATAACGGACTTCAGCAGGAATGTGACTGCAGCAAAACACTGCATGCTTTTCTCGCTTTGCACGCGGCCCTGTCTTTGCAAATGGCTGCGCCCGCAAGAGAGGAAGATGATGTAAAAGCTCCTTGGATTGTTATGAAAATCTGATGCAGATGGATGAAGGTAAGTATGAGAATGAGGGGAATGGTAAATAGGGGGTCCATTTTAGTCAATTCATGTCAGAGACATGCCGTAAAAGTATTTGTCGCCAATGTGCAGGTTAGTTAGAGTACAACTCCAAGTGTCTCTCACATACATACCATCTTGCACTTTGAGATCGTTTTTCAGTGAACGAGAAATGTTCCTTTGACAACGATATATATAGGCTAACTGGCCTATCACTCATTGGTCGGTTGACCTATATATGCGAATTGACGTATATAAGCAACTTCGTGGGATTTCTCGGTCCTGTTGAAGAGCAAGCAATCGCTCGTCCTCACACACGCAAGCGGCCAAGCCTCCAATCTGTCTGTCGCCCAGAAACCCAACTGGAAAGACCTAAAAATTGAACATAGTGAATTTTTCCCCCCGACATTTCTTTCACCGGTATTCTGTCTCACAGGATGCATGGTCCTTTTTAATGTCAGAGATGACATTGACGATGTCATATGTCGAGCATAGTTCACTGTCTGTGGGATGTTGCAGCAATGCAGATAATGGAATTGATTTGTGACAGTGTAGGCTAGCATTGTGATGTCGTTAATCGCTTCATAATCATATCACAAGTTTCAACATGATTGTGGCACTGTGCACTACAATGGCACTGAAATTGTCCAAATTGAAGTCCTAAAACAAGAAATGGGGTAGAAATCCCATGATTTAGAAGGTTATCTTAAATAAAACTCGAAAAAGTACTGTACCACAGTTCAGTTAAAAGCTTTAAAGCTACCCATTGGTTTCGCTTGATAGTGTGAGGTATGATAGTTCATGTAATAATGTTCTGTTTAATTGGAATCGGCAGCCTGTATTAATCTACATTGTTGTCTTTTCAGATTGCTCTCTAATAGAAGGCCAGTATGCCTTCAACTCGGAGAGGAGGGTCAACCAGTGACCCCCCTAAACTGGAGTCGGATGTTACTGCAAGTCGAAGACGTACTAGGTCTGGTGGAGCAGAGGAAACAAGGGAGGGAAACCAGACTAGGAAGAGCTCTGAAAAGGCTGACCAGAAAATTACAGGAAATAAAGTGATCACACCTGCCCTCAAAGGAAAAGCATCAGGCACCCCAAAGACAGCAATGCAGAAGGGGAAAGAGTCAGCTGCTACACCTCCAGGTAGTAAACAAGGAACTGATAAAACACCAGCTCGTGTCTCCCGAGGAAATCCAAAACAGACCCCATCCGAGATGAGCAGCGAGACAGATATAACCTCAGGACGATCAAACCGGGGGCAGTCTACCAAAAGCACAGGTGCTGTAACCCTGGTCTCTACCAAAAGCACAGGTGCTGTAACCCTGGTTGTGTGCACACCGAAGGGGAGAGCCAAATCCAAACAGTTGGACAAGGTGACGGATTCCACACTGAAGTCGACACCGGTCCGGGATACTAGACAGACCAAAGGTAAACCCGAAGACAATGTTCAGGAGACACCTACTCGATCAGGATTAAGGCGTGGTTGGCCGAAGTCTGTGAGTGTGGACAGTCGAGCTGAGAAGAAGAATATTTCAAGAAAGTTAGAGACTAAGGGAAATAGCAAGGCTAAAGACAGCGGAGTGTCGGCTGAACCTGAGGTGATCGGTTCAGTGATAATGAGCTGTGAAGAGGAGAAAACGGTTAGCCGATCTCCAAGTGTGACCTCAAGTATTGAGGAGCCTGCTGATGGTGGAGGTGGTAAGGAGGAACAGACCTCTGCAGGTACATGTGTAACCACCACACAAGGCAGTAAGATTGATAGTGTTGACAAGGCATCCCAGCAGAAAGAAACCAGGTCAAAGACTGATTGTGTTGATGAAGCATCCCAGCAAAAAGAAACCAGGTCCACGGAGCCGTCTGTTGAAACCAGCCCATCTAGTTCCTGTACCATAGGCACGCAGACACCTATACTAGCAAAAGGAAAGAAAAGACCAACAACTACAAAGGACTCTGGCTTCACACCAAAGAAGGCTAGGTCCAGGTCAGCCGATGAGACTGCTGGGCCACAGGCAAGTCTTTCAACATCGGCAGATGGCACACAGATCACAATATCGCCAAGAAAGAGTTCAAGACAGAGTAAGCCTAACCGCTGGTATGCTGATATGCATGTGGAATTTGGTAAGAAGAAATCTGTAGCTTCCCACCAGAAGACCTCCACAGGAACTAGAGTGCATGGAGTTCCCATCAGGTAAACGTGTGTTGTTGCCTGGGTATTGGTTGTAAATTGTATTGTGTAGGCGATATAGCCTGGGGTTGAGGCACACTTTTCACCACTGCTCTGAAACAAAGAGAACAGAGCTGAATTTTTCTGACGACTCTGCAAATCTTATTGGCGTCATTTGAGAATTATTTTGCATAATCTAGCTGCAAAGATCATGGGAAAATTCAAAGTGGCGACCATGAGGTATCCTCAGAAAGTCGTGTTTTTTGGTATTTCCAGTCCATTTTATCACATTTTTCTTTACCTAAAGGAGTATAAAAGTAATTTATTATATGCCAAAACTAATTATTCTCTATAATATTAATTATTTTTTGAGAGAAATAGGGGCTTCAATATACACCCGTATATCTGGAATTACATTGGTCCAAATTTCAAGGTTGTTTAATAGCCTTGATTCCAATTGGTATCTAGCAATCCAGAGAAACGTCTACAATTTTGTGCTTCTGAGAATGTAACATATGAATCACATCTTAGATTGAATGATAAACTGAAATGAGCTTAACTCTTGGTGACTAGTTGACCTTGTAGCAGGAGCCGAGAGCGCGCATATCTCACACTGAAGTCGACAATAGTCAAACACAAGAACATAGTAGTTTTCCTGCAAATGGGTTCCTTTCGGGCGAGAGAATTTTTCATGAAGGAAAAAGAAAGTGCAGATGAAGTATTAGTAAACCTTTGTTCTTGAATTAATAAACAGGTATGAAGTCATAAAGGACCTCTCTCCGTTAAATTAGTAAATGTATGGTTTTTATTTCACAAAGGTTTAACTGAATGTAGCTGTTTCAAATATGGGAGACAACTCTACAGGACAAATGCCATATACATGTATGGGAGAGAACTCTGAATATTCCAACCTAACACATATAGTCAGCTAAACTTGATTCAGTTTTGGGGGCCTGTGACCTTGACCTTTACATCGATCTCAAAATGTATGGCTCCTCTTTGCCGTGCAAGTAAGGTACACTCAAAGTTTGGTACCAATCCATACCTTGAAACTAGAGATATCGCATAGATAACAATTGTTAATAGATGAATGGACAGAACACAACATCGCATTACATGACCTCGTCTTCGACAAGCATATGAAAATGTGACTTTTAATGATTTCTTAATTTTGGGTTCACAGTGACCTTGACCTTGACCTTTGACCCACATTTTGGTATGTAACACATTTCCCTCTAATGTATCTACTACCAGAAAAAATGATTTCTTGATTTTGGGGTCACAATGACTTTGACCTTGACCTAAATTTGGGTACTTGACAAACCGTCTCCCCGTAATTTCTCAGTGGACAAAAATAATCATGATTGATTTTTCACGATTTTGGGGTCACAGTGAAGTTGGCCTCGACCTACATTTTGGTATGTAACACATCGTGTCCCCATAACGTATCTACTGATACAAAAAATGTTATTTTGGGGGTCACAGTTACCTTTGACGTTGAACTAATTTTTGGTAAGCGACACTTCTTTTTCCCCTATTGAATCCACTCATAAAAAATTAGTAGTTTTTATTTTGGGGTCACAGTGACCTTGATCTACATTTTGGCATGTGACACGTGTCCTCCAATTGTATGTACTGACATAAAAAAAATGTTATTTTTAATAATTTCCTCATTTTGGGGGTCACAGTGACCTTTGACTTTTGACATTGACCTAATTTTTGGTATGCGACACTTCATTTCCCCCTATTCAATCCTCTAAAAAAAATGAGTAATTTTCAATGATTTCTTGATTTTTTTTTCTGGGGTCACAGTGACCTTGACTATTGACCTGGATCTAATTTTTGGTACATGAGAAAACGGCTCCACGTAATTTCTCAGTGGACTAAAAAAACATGATTTTTAACAATTTCACGATTTTGGGGTCACAGTGACCTTTGACCTTCGACCTTGACCTATTTTTATACGCCCGCCCAAAAGGCGGACGTATTATGTGATGGCGGTTTCCGTCCGTCCGTCTGTCTGTCTGTCCGTCCCCCGTGTCCGGTCTATATCTGGAACAGTTTTCTATCTACAGTTCTAATTTTTGATGAGTGGATACCCTATGGGGAGACGATGTGTCGCGTACCAAAATGAAGGTCGAGGTCAGAGGTCAAAGGTCACTGGCCCAAAAAACAGGAAATCACTGAAGTGTTCGTGTCCGGTCTATATATGTGAACGTTTTCTATCCACAGTTACAATTTTGAGTGGATACGCCAGGTGGAGACGATGTGTCGCGTACCAAAATTGAAGTCGAGGTCAGAGGTCAAAGGTCACTGTTGCCTAAAATCAGGAAATCATTGATCATTGACAGTTTTCTATCCACAGTTCTAAATTGGGGAAACAATGTGTTGCATACCAAATGTAGGTCGAAGTCAGAGGTGATCAGTGTGACCCAAACATCAAGGAATCATTTAAAATTACTAATTTTTATACGCCCGCCAAAAGGCGGACGTATTATGTGATGGCGGTTTCCGTCCGTGTGTCCGTCTGTCCGTCTGTCCGTCCGCCGTGTCCGGTCTATATCTGGGACAGATTTCTGTCTACAGTTCTAATTTTTGGTGAGTGGATACCCTATGGGGAGACGATGTGTCGCGTACCAAAATGAAGGTCAGAGGTCAAAGGTCACTGGCCTAAAAAAACAGGAAATCACTGAAGTGTTCGTGTCCGGTCTACATCTGTGAACGTTTTCTATCCACAGTTGCAAATTTTTGTGAGTGGATACGCTAGGTGAAGACGATGTGTCGTGTACCAAAATTAAGGTTGAGGTCAGAGGTCAAAGGTCACTGTTGCCTAAAATCAGGAAATCATTGATCGTTGACAGTTTTCTATCTACAGTTCTAATTTTTGGTGAGTGGATGCCCTAGGGGGGAACGATGTGTTGCATACCAAATGTAGGTCGAGGTCAGAGGTCAAAGGTCAGTGTGACTGAAAAATCAGGTAATCATTAAAAATTTCTAATTTTTGTGAGTGGATTCAATAGGAGGAAATGAAGTGTCGCATACCAAAAAATAGGTCAAGGTCAAAGGTCAGTGTGACCCCAAAATCAGGAAATTATTAAAAATAACATTTTTTTGTGCCAGTAGATACATTAGGGGGACACAATGTGTCACCTACCAAAATGTAGGTCAAGGTCAAAGGTCAAGGTCACTGTGACCCCAAAATCGTGGAATTGTTAAAAATCATGATTTTTTTAGTCCATTGAGAAATTACGGGGATTCGTTTCGTCATGTACCGAAATTTAGATCCAGGTCCATAGTCAAGGTCGCTGTGACCCCAGAATCAAGGTCAAAGGTCAGTGTGACCTAAAAATCAGTAAATCAAGAAAAATTACTAATTTTTTAAGAGTGGATTCAATAGGGGGAAATGAAGTGTCGCATACAAAAAAAATAGGTCAAGGTCAAAGGTCACTGACCCCAAAATCAGGAAATTATTACAAATAACATTTGTTGTGTCAGTAGATACATTAGGGGGACACGATGTGTCACATACCAAAATGTGGGTCAAGGTCAAAGGTCAAGGTCACTGTGACCCCAAAATTGTGAAATTGTTAAAAATCATGATTTTTGTGTCCATTGAGAAATTATGGGGAGACGGTTTATCATGTACCAAAACTTTAGGTCAAGGTCAATAGTCAAGGTCACTGTGACTTCAGAATCAAGAAATCTTTGAAAAGTATTTTTTTTTTGTGTCAGTGGATACATTAGGGGGACATGTAGGTCAAGGCCGAACGTCAAGGTCACTGTGACCCCCAAAATCATGAGATTTATAAAAATCATGATTTTTTTTGTGTCCATTGATACATTGAGGGAAGACGATGTGTCCTGTATCAAAATTTAGGTCAAGGTCAAAGGTCCATGTCACTGTGACCCCAAAATCAGGAATTCATTACAAGTCATATTTTCGTATGCCTGTCAAAGACGAGGTCATGCAATGCGATGTTGCGTTCTATCCATTCATCCATTAACATTTGTTGTCCATGCGATAACTCTAGTTTCAAGGTATGGATTGGTACCAAACTTTGAGTATACCTTACTCGCATGGCAAAGAGGAGCCATACATCAATCGATCAAAGGTCAAGTTCACAGTCACCCAAAACTGAATCAAGTATAAGATGTGATATATGTTACATTCTCAGAAGCACAAAATTGTAGACCTTTCTCTGGTGTGCTAGCTACCAATTGGAATCAAGGCTATTAAACAAACTTGAAATTTGGACCAATATAATTCCAGATATACGGGCGTATATTGAAGCCCCTTGGGCTCTTGTTGTGAGTGGATTCAATAGGCAGAAATGAAGACTTTAAGTGTCGCATACCCAAAATTAGGTCAAGGTCAAACAGGCCTTGCATTTTGACGGGGCCGATCGGCCCCGGCCCCGTGATCGGATTTTTCATCGGCCCCGTCAAATCAGTCTTCGTGAAATCTAATCCTAGTACTGTGTCTTCGTCTTGACGACTTGTGCTTGGGCCAAGAAAAAAAAATGTCTGTTTCCCGTTACCCAACCGAGTCTAAAGAAATCATGCGAGTCTAAAAAATTTATCAGCAAATTCCAACGAAATCACTACGAAGGCCGCGTTTTACAACAACAACCACCGTAGCGGTGCGCCCACTGTCAGCATACCGTAAAGTGTGACGTGACTGGAGCAGCATGGCATTGGCATGGCGGCCGGTTGACGATCTTTTCAGCAAATAAAGCACCTACTTCTTGGTCGGGAATCGAGAAATCAGCAGCGTTTACGGTTCAGTCGACCTGATCATGTTTATCAGGACAATTTTGAACATATTCTCCATCAACTTCGAAAGAAATCTAATGATTTTATGGCTTGAAATGGCATATGTTGAAGCAGGGTTTCGTGGACACGGCAACTTGCAAGTGGTGTTCGTTTTCAGCGAAATCGGTGACGACACAGTCAAAGTCGCTGTCAAAGTCTAGCCGACCGGTATCATTTCTCCGCTAAAAAATCAAAAATTTGCCGACTGTTTTATTATGAATGCATTGCAATAAATCCCCAAGATTCAAGCAAGTAATAATTCTTCGTTTTTCGAGAAATGGCGTGTTCAAATCATTGTACGGTCCCGCTTGTTTCTCAAATAGCTAGAATTAGATAGGCGCTGGTACAGATCTCCATGATGTCCGAATTAATTTTCCATTTCATTTTTTGTTGTATATGTCAATTTTTCTTCTTCAGGCTTTTCCAGAAAATAAGTGCACTCCCCCTATGGAAGGCACTAGAATTCCACATGGAATTTTGTATTTTTCACTAAAAATCCATGAAATTCTACAGGGAAATTTCAACATTCCTGCGGGGAAATCCTTGGAATATATTGTTTTGCATATGAAGTCAATAAATCAAAACGATACTCGTTTTGGTGGTAATTGAAAACAGCAGTGAAAACACCTTATTGGCAATTCATATTTTTATAATATCAGTAGGCCTACAATAAAACTGGTTTCAGCAGAAGTCGTTGAAATATCAAGATTTGCTGGATCCAGTAAAGATAAAAATACCAACATAGAGGGTATTCCCCCCCTCCACCCTTCACCCTCAGGATACATTCCCCCATATTTTCAGATATTCAAAAGATCTTATCACCAAAAAGATAAAGGTGGAGGGGGGGGGGCATATATCGTAGGAGAATATGTTAAAGTGGGTGGGAATGTTGTACAATAGAGAATAATTTGCAGAGCATTGTATATGGGACAGGAATACTGGACAGCAAAATAAAATTTATTTCCAAACAAAGGTTTGGATGATATAATATGAGCAATAATACATTGTCGTGTGGTGAAATTTGAAATCAGCCCCGATGGCCAAAAATCAGCCCCGTGACCCTGCAAGACGGGGCCTATTGATCAGCCCCGTCCTATTTCTAGAATGCAAGGCCTGGTCAAAGGTCACTGTGACTCCAAAATCAGGAAATTATTAAAAATAACTTTTTTTGTGTCAGTAGATACTTAGGGGGACACGATGTGTCGCATACCAAAATGTAGGTCAAGGTCAAAGGTCAAGGTCACTGACCCCAAAATCGTGAAATTGTTAAAAATCATGATTTTTTGTGCCCATTGAGAAATTACGGGGAGATGGTTTGTCATGAACCAAAATTTAGGTCAAGGTCAAAAGTCAAGATGAGTGTGACCCCAAAATCAGGAAATCATTAAAAATCATGATTTTTTGTGTCCATTGATACATTGAGGGAAGACGATGTGTCGTGTACCAAAATTTAGGTCATGGTCAAAGGTCAAGGTCACTGTGACCCCAAAATCAAGAAATCATTAAAAGTCACATTTTCATATGCCTGTCGAAGACGAGGTCGTGTAATGCGATGTTGCGTTCTGTCCATTCATCCATTAACATTTGTTGTCCATGCGATATCTCTAGTTTCAATGTTTGGATTGGTACCAAACTTTGAGTATACCTTACTCGCATGGCAAAGAGGAGCCATACATTTGAGAACAATTTGTCAGAGGTCAAGGTCACAGTCCCTTTAAAGTGAATCAAGTTTAGCTGAATATATGTGTTAGGTTGGAATATTTAAAGATCTTTCCCCTGCATATGGTATTGTCCTGTGGAGCTGTCTCCCATGTTTGAAACCGCTACATTTAGTTAAACTGTTGTGAAATAAAAACCATACATTTACTAATTTAATGGGAAGAGGGGTCTTTTATAAACTTCACACCTGTTTATTAAGAACAAAGGTTTACTTCATCACTTCCTTCTTCCTTCATGAAAAATTCTCTCGTCTGAAAGGAATCCATTTGCAGGAAAACTACTATTTTCTTGTGTTTTGACTATTGTCGATTTCAGTGTGGGATATGTGAGCTCTCAGCTCTTGCCTCAAGGTCAACTAGTTACCTAAGAGTTAAGCTCATTTTAGTTTATCTTTCAATATAACATGTGATATATGTTACATTCTCAGAAGCACAAAATTGTAGACCTTTCTCTGGATTGCTAACTACCAATTGGAATCAAGGCTATTAAACATCCTTGAAATTTGGACCAATGTAATTTCAGATATACGGGCGTATATTGAAGCCCCTTGGGCTCTTGTTTGGTATTTGACACTTCATTTCCCCCTATTGAATCCACTCACAAAAATTAGAAAGTTTTAACGATTTCCTGATTTTTCGGCCACACTGACCTTAGACCTCTGACCTCGACCTACATTCGGTATGCAACACATCGTTCCCCCCTAGGGCATCCACTCACCAAAAATTAGAACTGTAGATAAAAAACGGTCATTGATCAATGACTTCCTGATTTTAGGCAACAGTGACCTTTGACCTCTGACCTCGACTTCAATTTTGGTGCGCGACACATCGTCCCCACCTAGCGTATCCACTCACAAAAAATTGCACCTGTGGATGGAAAATGTTCACAGATATAGACCGGACACGAACACTTCAGTGATTTCCTGTTTTTTAGGCCATTGACCTTTGACCTCTGATTTTGACCTTCATTTTGGTACGTCCGCCTTAGGCAAAAAAATTACTTTTGAAAAGACCCCCCCCCCCCTCCAAAAGTTGCATTTTTGAGTAAGCTCATTCATTTTCCTTCCCATCAAGCCATATTGTTCTACTGAGTAGATGATCTTCTGAAACTCATAAATTCATAATATCCTCAGTAGATCAGAAAGTATTCCATAGCTTCATCATAAAATTGCTATTTTGTTTGTCTGTTTTCAGCATCATACTGGATAATATAGACTCTGCTGCAGCTTTGGTCACTGTTGAAACAGCAACTGAGTCCACAGAGTCTCCCATGGATGTTACAGAAAACGACTTTGGGAAGAAAACAGATGGTGATAATGTGCAAATGATTTCTAAAGGCCAGTCCAAATCTCCGCCTAAACTTCAGGAGATCCAGGTTTCTTCCCAGGAGATCCTTAGATCCGTAGAAATTCCAGGCAGATCTCAGAAGATACAGGAGGTTGCGACAAAAGAGATTTCTCAAAAACTTCATGAGATAGAAAGACACATTTCAACAGAAGTTCCAGCTGAACCTCATGAGAGCCAGGCTTCTGCAAAAGTCTCACAAGAACCTCAGACGATCCAGGTTTCCTCAGAAGTCACCCAAGAATCTGAATCTTTCCAAGTTTCCGCAGAAATCCCGGAAGAAGTACCCCAGATGATCTACGTCTCCACAGAAGTCGCGCAAGAATCCCAGATGATCCAGGTTTCCACTGACATCCCACAAGAATCCAGGACGATCCAAGTTTCCACAGAAGTTCCACAAGAATCCAAGATGATCCAGGTTTCCGCTGATGTCCCACAAGAATCTAGGACGATCCAGGTTTCCACTGAAGTCCTACAAGATTTGCGGACAATCCGCGTGTGCACGGTGGGTCCAAAAAAATCCAAGGAGATCCAAGCGTCAACTGCCTCACAAGAACTCTCAGAGAGCCAAGTTTCAGTCAAAGTGACACCTGAACCGCAAACCCAGAGTGAAGATCCAGCCACGATCCAAACTGTTGTTCTGGAGTATAAAACCTCGGGTGCACAGACTGAAGCTGGTATACACCAAGATCTGGAAACTTCGTCAGATGAAGTGGCCATACATGAAACGAGCACTCCTCAGACAGTAAGGGTTCAATTGTTATTTTGTCAGTACTATATATCGTGCTTCAATCCAAATCACAGTTATGCCATCCCATTTCGTCTTAAATCATAACGAACTCACACACTGTTGAATTCATCGTATCCCGCATTATTTTTACCCCTTGGCCAACATTGTTGGCAGAAGGGGTATTGTCGAGTGTGACTTAACATCCTTGTTAGTACGATGTCTCTCTGAGAATTATAGCCAGACTCAAGATCTAGTTAAACTAAAGCCTGAAAATAAGCACCTGATATTTTTAATAACCCCCTCTACCCCCCCCCCCGCAAATCAGATTAGATATCCCCCTCTTAATATCTTAATATGGGAAGTTCCTCATGTAAGGATCTTCAAACCAGGACCACAGTGTGCAATACAGCTGGTCGGGTAGCTTTTCCAGCTTTTCGGCTACATGTAATCACCTATTGTGTTTGCCTTACATGACGAATAGGCCCTTAATATACAGATATCATGGGTTCAAAGGTCATGTACCATATCCTTTGATGGAGGCAACGGGTTTAAAACTACTATCTAGGCAAGATGATTTTGTTCTGAAACTACGAAGAGAGATTTAGAGCAGAAATTGTGTATGTCTAATTACAGTACTGATAAAGGTATTCGATATAGAACTAATTGTGAAATGGTTGCATGTACCTTCAGGGCTTTAAATCACATGCTAGGCATTTTATGTAAGTGCCCGTAGAGTTCAACGTCGAGCAAAATAAAAAAAATTAAATATTTTTTTAACGTTTAATCTTAGTGTTGAGAAAGGTTTAGAGAGATTTCTCATACACCATTATATTCCAGTAAAAACCTACCTTTTTGGATTTACAATATATTTGCGTTCTGAACCCAGCTTGAAACAATTTTTCCCATCCCTGAAGGAGGGTGTACCCGAAATATGGAGCTGATATGTTTCTGCAGTTTTTAGCCCATCACCAGATGGTGGGCTGTTCAAATCATTTTCTGTCCGTGGTCCGTCGTTAGTCCGTCCGTAAACAATTCTTGTTATCGCGATTTCTCAGGAACTACTGCATGGATCTTTCTCAAAGTTGGTACACAGGTTCCCCTTGGAGTCTACTTATGCAAGATACCTGTTTTGGTCCGATTCGAAAATCCGATATGGCCACCAGGCAGCCATTTTGGATTTCCCCATGAAACTTTGTTATCGTGATTTCTCAGGAAGTACTTCATAGATCTTTCTCAAATTTGGTACACAGGTTTCCCTTGGGGTCTAGTTGTGCAAGATACCTTTTTCGGTCTGATTCAAAAATCCAATATGGCCACCAGGCGGCCATCTTAGATTTCCCCATGAAACCTTGTTATCGTGATTTCTCAGGAAGTACTGCATGGATCTTTCTAAAATTTGGTACACGGGTTTCCCTTGTGGTCCAGTTGTGCAAGATACCTTTTTTGGTCCGATTCAAAAATCCAATATGGCCACCAGGCGGCCAGTTTAAATTTCCCCTTGAAATTTTGTTATCGTGAATTCTCAGGAACTACTGCATGGATCTTTGTCAAATTTGGTACACAGGTTCCCCTTGTGGTCTAGAGTTGCAAGATAACATTGTTATTGCGATTTCTCAGGAACTACTGCATAGATCTTTCTCAAATTTGGTACACAGGTTCCCCGTGGTGTCTAGTTGTGCAAGATACCTTTTTTGGTTTGATTCGAAAATCCAATATGGCCACCAGGCAGCCATCTTGTATTTCTCCATGAAACTTTATCGTGATTTCTCAGGAAGTACTGCATGTATCTTTCTCAAAGTTGGTACACCTTGGTGTCTAGTTGTGCCAGATACCTTTTTCGGTCCGATTTGAAAATCCTATATGGCCACCAGGCGGCCATCTTGGATTCCCCTATGAAACTTTGTTATCGTGATTTCTCAGGATGTACAGCCTGAATCTTTCTCAAATTTGGTACACAGGTTCCCCTTGTGATCCAGTTGTGCAAGATACCTTTTTTGGTCCGATTTGAATATCCAATATGGCCGCCAGATGGCCATCTTGAATTTTCCCTTGAAACATTGTTATCGTGAATTCTCAGGAACTACTTCATGCATCTTTCTGAAATTTGGTACACAGGTCCCACATGGGGCCTAATTGGGCAAGATAACCTTTTTTGGTCCGATTCGAGAATCCAAGTTACACTTCAAATTAATACGGTATTCTCGAGTTGTGAAGTTGCTTCACAAGAGCCGGCGGATCAAACGGTGGGGCATATTCTATGTATTGACTACAGAGAACATGCATACCTTCACCTCCTATCTCAAGGAGTTCAAATGATTCCGAATTACAATGTATTTCTTCAAATTTTACATCAGTTTACTTTAGTCCATGCTGTTGCAAGTGAACTGCCCCACCGTTTCGTCTGCCGACGGTTCGGCAACACGAAGGGACACACTCACACAGCGTCACAACTCGACAACTGTAGACTACTGCATGTTTCGATTCAAGGGAGATAATCAGGATTCAGACACTTTCAAAGTTTCAACATTACTGCACGGACTGGATCCCTTCAGTATTAAGTTTTGTACCATTTTATTATTTTCGAGCATGGTATCTGAAAAGAGATATCTCAAACTAGCCCAGTAAACAGAACAGAATTAGCATTCGTTCCTAATTATAAAATCTTAAGTATGTTTCATAGCTCATGCCAAAGTGTCAAAGAGATTTGTTTTCGCTTCCAGTACCCAATGATGGCACGTGCGAAAAAATAAATAAAATAAAAATACTGAAAAACGAAGACGAAGGATCCTCCGGACATTCACTTTCAGACTAACTTTGCTCATTTCACTTGTACTATAACAACCAACATCAAGTACAGTTTCTAGAAACTTGAAACTCCTGAAACTTAGAAAGATAATATCTTGGTGTTTTCCAGTGTCTCTTTTTTTTTGTGCTCACATTCCAAATTCTGCAAACAAAATTACAAATCAATCGTTTGTTCCTTGTAACAATGGACAAAAAGATTCTCTTGTCATTAGCTTACAATTATCGGACAATGGTGGGTGCCCAGATCCTTCAGGATCTCTTGTATCTGGTAGTCTGATATTGTTTTCTGCTTGTTTTGCTTTCGTTTCAGATTCCCTTTGAAGTCTCAGATGGTATTACTGTTAATGCAGTAGGAGTACCAACCATCTACAAGAACCTGACCTACACTACAGTGACGATGCCAGTGGACCAAGTTCCTGGTACCGACCCCCGACCCTCGATCATCCTCAAGGAACAGATTGCTGATGGTGGCCAGGAGTCTGCCAAGAAAACTCAGGAATATGTTATTGTCCATCTACCAGAGGGAGCAACCATACAGCAGAAGGATGTTGGGAATAAGGCGAGGTCTAAAGAGGTAATTCATGCTGAATGTATAGTCTGGACTTCCAGGCTGTATATGCACTTATTTACAGCTGCCATTTCCCACTGAATGACCAAAGTTCATCTTTGTTTTGTCAATGAAAAACAAAAATTTAATGTTTCAAAATTTGAAAAAGTTGCCTATCTTTTTTACTGATAAACATTTGAATTACATGGTAAATTTCTAATGAAAAACTATTTCTTGTTAAATTTTGTCCCTTTAAGACCTGGGCCTGATGTAGATTTTTGCACTTAAAAACCTCCTTCAACTCGTGTTTTTGCCTTTCATGAAAGTTCACTTGGACTGGTGATTGGACCTCCCTTGAAAACTGCACTTGAAATAAAAATGAAAGAAGTTGGTGTCGAACAACAGAGTCTTGTTCATGTGCCAGTGCATCATTATGTACATATGGCCAGGATTCATAGACGTCCATTCTTACTACCGTTAAACGGTAGTAAGAAAATGTCAAAAACTGAATACAGACAGTAAAAAACTCAAAAGTGTACGTTTTGGGCAAGAAATACTCAATATTTTTGACGAAAACTCAATCCTCGAAATGGTGCAAATTATTTCAATGATGTGAAATCCATCGCCGATCCTTCGACAATCTGGCTTCGAATGTTTGGGGATTTTCAGTTCTAGAAATAATTGCCAAAGTTTTGCCAATAACCCGCTTGATACAGAAAGCGGAAGTAAACTCAGGTGTGAGACATGCGCAGATCACGATGACGACGATATAACGACAGGGTCTCGACTACAGTCATAGGGCGCACACAGTCTGCGACACGTGCTTTACAACAGAAGATTGGCTAACACCAAATCAAGCGCTCCCATTGGTCGCTGATTGACATGAAATCTGTACAACCTGTGAAGAGCAGCCCAACATGAACTTGAGCAAGAGACTACATAGACACGACAAACTCCACGTGCTTTCTGTTTCAGTTGGCGGGAATACGAGAACAAATTTACCATGTGGTTTTCTTCGCTGATAGTAGTGCGATACACTTTGAAATAAAACTACCGGCTGTGACGTTGTAAAGTTAAAATTTGAAAAGAAAACTCTTTTCATTGACGTACATGACAGAAGGAGCTTATGCGGAGTCCAGTTTTCGTTTTTATACTTTCGTAATTTGTGAATCTCCAAAGACTGACCTGTCAGTATTCACCATCACACAAACTATATATCCAGATTATGGTCGAAATATTGCTAAATGCCTGGACCAAAATGATTTAATAATAAAAAATACACTGTTTTATTATAATTATAAAACTTTTTTAATCGTAAGGACAAAAACAGGAATCTTGAATAAAGTGGCGACAGAGTCCATTTAACCCAGGTTCTGGCGGTTGCTTACATTGATGACATCCAGCATTTTGTTAAATTCTGCGTAACCTTTTCACGTAACCTTTGGGTAACGCAGTCAAGTTTGGCGTAACCTAACCAATAGGTTACGCACCTGCAGTACCCGTAACCTTTTTGGGGGTTATGCAATGATCTCTAATGTCATTGATGGCCTGTACCATTGGACTAGATTCTTTTCCATCACACAATGTTTTTAATTTATGTCCAAATTTAATGTCTTCATTATATTTCTCAAGTTAAACATTAACCAACAGAAAACTTCTTAAAATTTTATTTCAGTATTTCATTATAAATATCTATGATACGTAAGAACTAAATAAAACACGTTGCCAGCTTCACCTGAATGCGTTATTAACGTTTAATTATATTTGGATTTTACAGTGAAATGTATCAGAGGTGAAGTGTGCCAGACCTGTTGACAGTTTGTGGGTTTATGTGGTGTTTGACTTCAGTATTACAGAAATTATTTGTTAATATCTTAATTGGTAGGGTGGTAAAAATATCCAAAAACTCAATATCAGCTTGTGGATGGGCCGTAAAAACTTGGAAAAACTCAATTTGAGCATAAAAAAACCTCAATATTTTGTATTGGGTAGTAAAAATTTGGACTTCTATGAATCCTTGATGGCAGGGGTCGAAATTGCTGTCTATTTGTAGGACAAGTCCAGCAGAAAATTGGCACTGTTCTGCAGTCTTTTCAGTCAGTTTACATGTATTTTAATCATGTGGCAGACAATTCTTGACACATGTCCTGTAAGTATTTGGTGAACATGTCAACAACCCCTGTTGGGATAGCTTCCTTCGTCTCGTCAGACAGCTTGTTATTAGAGGCGACTAACTGGGTACTCACCCATTGGGTTCCCGGATGTAAAAATGAATAGGACTTCACCCGTGAGGTTCAAGGTGTGAAATGGTACAGGACCTAAACATCATGATATGACTGAACGATTGTTGAAAGTGATGTTCAAAATCATACTCGCTCAATCTTTCTTCATCTCAGAGTTAACAAAATGACACAGAAATACTTATTTGGGACCCGAAAGTGTGCCGATCGGCATCCTTCTTCTCAACAATTTGTGTGCACACATGCTTCTGTGGGCATACTATTTATTACCAAACCACACGAAAGATTTTTGAAAAAGCCCACTTCAGACATCACTTTGACAAGTGCAGTCAAAATGTTCCGTGAAACACAACTTGAGAATTTTGAAGTGCTTTAGTCGAGTGTGAAAATCACCCCTCTTGAAAATTCCAAGTCAATTGAGTTTTCATGAATCCATCTCAGGGATTTGGCATGCATTTTTTTAGCCCACCATCTCCGGATGGTGGGCTGTTCAAATCACTTTTCATCCGTGGTCCGTCGTCCATCGTCAGTCCGTTGTCCGTCCGTAACAATTCTTATCGCAATTTCACAGGAACTACTGAATGGATCTTTGTCAAATTTGGTACACAGGCTCCCCTTGGGGTGTAGTTGTGCAAGATACCTTTTCTGTTCTGATTCAAAAATCCAATATGGCCACCAGGTGGCCATCTTGGATTTTCTCATGAAACTTTTTTATCGTGATTTCTCAGGAACTACTGCATGGATCTTTCTCAAATTTGGTACACAGGTTCCCCTTGGTGTCTAGTTGTGCAAGATATCTTTTCTGGTCCGATTCGAAAATCCAATATGGCCACCAGGTGGCCATCTTGAATTTCCCCATGAAACTTCGTTATTGTGAAATCTCGGGAAATTACTGCATGGATCTTTCTCAAATTTGGTACACAGGTTCCCCTTGTGGTCCAGTTGTGCAAGATACCTTTTTTTGGTCCGATTCGAAAATCCAAGTTACACTTCAAATCAATACTATTCCCGAGTTGTGACATTGCATCACAAGAGTCGGTGGGGCATATTCTATATTTTGAGTATAGAGAATATCCATACCTTCACCTTCAAATGATTCCGAATTAAAATGTATTCCTTCAAATTTTAAATCAGTTTCCTTTAGTCCATGCCATTGTAAGTGAACTGCCCCACCGTTCCATCTGCCGATGGGTTGGCTACATGAAGGGATGTCACTGTTGTGACGCAATGTCACAGCTCCACAACTGTAGACTACTGATCAGGATTCAGACACTTTCAAAGTTTCAACATTACTGCACGAACCGGATCCCTTCAGTATTAAGTTGTGTACCATCTTACTATTTTTGAGCATGGTATCTTAAAAGAGATATCTCAAACTAGCTCAGTAAACAGAACAGAATGAGCATTCCTTCCTAATTATAAAATCTTAGATATGTTTCATAGCTCATGCCAAAGTGTCAAAAGAAATTTGTCTTTGGTTCCAGTACACAATGATGACACATGGAAAAAAAAAAAATACTACAAAACGAAGATGAAGGATCCTCTGAACATTCACTTTCAGTCTTTGTTCATTTCACTTGTACTATAACAATCAACATTAGGTTCAGTTTCTTGAAATCTTGAAACTCTTGAAACTTATAAAGATAATATCTTCGTGTGTTCCAATGTCCCTTTTTCGATCTTTTTCGCTCAAATTCAAAATTCTGCAAACAAAATTGCAAATCAATCCTTTGTTCTTAGTAACAATGGACAAAAAAATCCTCTTGTCATTAGCTTACAATTATCGGACAATGGTGGGCGCCAAGATCCTTCAGGATCTCTCGTATAGATGGAACATGTATCGTCAAAATCTGTTTCTCAAATTTCCTGTCAACTTCAATAACCACATCTACATTGCATCATCCCAGAAATTCAATCATATCACTTGGATTGTGCTGGATTTCTTTTATATGAAACTATCCCGTGACAATTACCCAATCGTGCATGTATGTCAAGTATTATGTTTAATTTTATTGTCAGGATGACACGAAATGCGAGGTGGATGAAGAGACAGGCTTGTTTAAGTGTATGGATTGTAACTACTTAACCTCCAAGAAAACCAACTGGTACAAACACAAGAGGAAACATATGGGTATGCATTATATGTTTGATTGGGTATAATGTAAGCGCGAGAATGCTTTGCGGTTAAAGTGCTTATGCTTCCAAGGTGAATGTAGGTATGCAGTACTCGAAATGTCTATCTATTTGCCGGACTTGTTCGGCAATATTTTTTGGCACTCGGACAATTGTCCAACAGTTTCAGCATCGGGCAGACTGGGAAACAATTGATTAGAAGAAAATAATTTTTAATATCTTCCACAATGTTTCACAGCGATCGAAAAATCGCTTTACGTTTTCCCGTTGCAAAAATCCACTGTCGTTGTATATGACTGGGCTTTCCCGGTGACCTATGTAACAGGATAAAATTAAAACATTTTTCATTGGACCGCAGCGGGTCCCGTCATTCTGCAAGAAACCCCATTCTGCACATTCTGCATTTCTTAGCTTATTCGGAACGATTACTAGGAATGTGTTAAATTAAATCATTTCATTTCCTGTCGCACTGTCTAAAGATGGCGGGTTTTTAAAAATTTGGATTCACCTCTTCGGGGGAAAAAAAGCAGCCCGAAGAGGAAAATCAGAGCAAAACAGTTTCTCAGAAAGTACCAAAGTATACTCCGTCGACGTCAGCTGGTGTTACGTGCAACTTCAAAGCTGAATGTCGCGTTCATCGGTCCTGGTTAGAGTACAAGGAGGACTCGCGGACGATGTTCTGTACAACTAGACTCCGATTGAATCAAGTAGATTGGATGTTCCATACACGACTTTGTTAACTTACAACGGCATACCAGGTTGGATTTGTTTCCCCAATGATTATTAATGTGAGAATAATGTGATAAACTTGGAATAAATGAAGTCAAAACAAACTCAGAATTATTTAATGGTTTAATTTTGGAATTTATTTACATAATATAATCTGAATGACAATTGATAAAATCCCGTTGAAAAAAAATGTCCTGCAGAAAATCAGTATGTCCTGTAACTTTTTTGCCTAGCAGGACAAATGTCCTGTCGATGATTTTCAATATTTCAAACCCTGGTATGCTTCCTAGGTTAAAGTAAGTATGCTTCCAAGGTTAAAGAGGGTATGCTTCCAGGGTTAACTTTCATGGTGAACATTGATATGCTTCCAAAGTTGAAGTGGGTATGCTTCCAAGGTTAACTTACAAAGTGAATGTGAGTATGCTTCCAAGGTTAAGATGAGTATGCTTCCAAGGTTAAGATGAGTATGCTTCCAATATTAAAGAGGGTATGCTTCCATAGTTAAAGTCAGTATGCTTCCAATATTAAAATGGATATGCTTCCAAGGTTAAAGTGTGTATGCTTCCAAGGTTAACCTGGGTATGCTTCTACGGTTAAAGTGGATATGCTTCCATGATTAAAGAGGGTATGCTTCCAAGGTTAACATGAGTATGCTTCCAAGGTTAAAATTGGTTTGCTTCCAATATTACAGTGGGTAAGCTTCCATGATAATAGTGGGTTTCATGGTGAAAGTGGATGTTTCCAAGGTTAAAGTGGGTATGCTTCCAAAGTTAAAGTGGGTATGCTTCCAAGGTTAACCGTGGTATGCTTCCAAGGTTAAAGTCAGTATGCTTCCAATATTAAAATGGGTATGCTTCCAAGGTTAAAGTGTGTATGCTTCCAAGGTTAACCTGGGTATGCTTCTAAGGTTAAAATGGATATGCTTCCATGATTAAAGAGGGTATGCTTCCAAGGTAAACATGAGTATGCTTCCAATGTTAAAGTGGGTATGCTTCAAATATTATAGTGGGTATGCTTGCATGGTAATAATTGGTTTCATGGTGAAAGTGGGTATGCTTTCAGGGTTAATTTGGGTATGCCTCCGGGTTAAAGTGGGTATGCTTCTACGGTTAAATTTGGTATGCTTCAAAGGTTAAAGTGGGTATGCCCCCAACTTAAAAGTGGGTATGCTTCCAAAGTTAAATTGAGTATGCTTCCAAGGTTAACGTGGGTATGCGTTCATGGTTAAAGTGGGTATGCTTTCAAGTTTAAAGTGTGTATGCTTCCAAGGTTAAAGTGGGTATGTTTCCAAAGTTAAAATGGGTATGTTTCCAAAGGTTAAAGTGGGTATGTTCCCAAGGTTAAAATGGGTATGTTTCCAAGGTTAAAGTGGGCATGTTCCCAAGGTTAAAGTGGGTATGCTTCCAAGGTTAAAGTGGGGAACAAGATTAAATTGGGTATGCTTTCAAGGTTAAAGTGGGTATGCTCCCAAGGGTAAAGTGTTCAAGATAATAGGTTCACTATCTTGAAGGTCTGACCCGAATGAAAATTATTGCAATAAATCAGGCATGTTATGTATTGTAAGCCATCACATTGACAAGTTTAGTCATTGTTTTTGTGTGTGTATTGCTAAAATATTGTTACCATAAGCTATGAACTCGGCCCAATCATAGTATGCTTCCAAGGTAAAAGTGGGTATGCTTCCAAGGTTAAAGCGGGTATGCTTCCAAGGTAAAAGTGGGCATGCTTCCAAGTGGGTATGCTTCCAAGTTTAAAGTGGGTATGTTTCCAAGGTTAAAGTGGTTATGCTTTCAATGTTAGGGTGGGTAGTGGATATGCTTCCAAGGTTAAAGTGGGTATGTTCCAAGGTTAAAGTGGGTATGCTTCCAAGGTTAAAGTGGGTATGTTCCCAAGGTTAAAGTGGGTATGGTTCCAAGGTTAAAGTGGGATGAAAACTATTTCAAGAAATCCTGTATTTCCTGTCGTGCAAGCCATCACGTTTGATGAATTTAGTCATTATTTTTGTGTGTATTGCTAAAATATAATGTTACCATAAGCTATGAACTCAATCCAGTCCTCGAAATC